>JAKSZP010017173.1:0-203335 GCA_022478985.1 Massospora cicadina
CAAATAAGTGGTGAAAAAGAACCACCTAAATAATTTGTTTGATTTAAGGTAACAAGCATTAGCGAGCATCTTCTACGCCAGAAAATCCAACAAGTGCTATCAAGAAAGGCCTGCCGTTGTCCCAATTAATGGTACATCATTTACTCAAAAATGATTCCAAATTTCCCAGAAGTTGTATTTCATCAGCTGTATAGCTAAACTCAATTTGGACTGGTTTTAGGACAAGCTTGCACGTTTGCGTTGCTTTTTTGTCCCTGAACCCTTCCCAAATGTAAGAGTATTTTACCACCAATAGTCCTAGCAATATATCATAGTTGTATCAGTTCAACAGAGAAAACTGAGGTGGAAAATAATTATCAATGGAAATTGTGTGCTCAATATATGGCCAGTAGTTGCCTTAGAGGTATAAATACAGGCGCCTAGACTAATGAAATTATCAAATAATATCGCTTAAATAAAAATGTATTTTTTTAATTCTCTTATACTAGATTTTATTAAATCTTTTCTCGTAGAGTGTTGAGAAGCTGTCAATTCAGAATTCTCAGCTTTTACCTTTTCTGTCTTGATAAAAGTTCCCAAATTTGCAGAGAAAATTAAGCCAAGGTTTGAAAAAGATGAGACAGATTTATTTTAATAAGACCAATGTGCTTCCAAACGGTCAAAATACTGTAAGACATTGGCTAAAATCTGAGAATCTTTGGTCAAACTTCTTTCCAATCAGATTTTCAGAATTTATTTTTAAGTGAGAAATTCTCATAATTTAACAACTGGTGCCTAAAATGTCAGTGACACTCTCTGAGATATACCCAAACAGCCAGTTCTTGGCAAATTTAGCTCGAAGAGAAAGCTACAATTAGATGGAAACTAATGGCGAAGAAATCTCTTATTTTAATAGAAGCGCTAAGGCTCTGATGCAGCTACCTCCTACTCCCTGGATTCTACACAGTGAAGGGATGCTCATATAGATACAAAAAGCCCAATTGATCTTTCATCTAAAAGAGTTAAGGCATTCTGGAAACTTTAATCAGGGATTTGGGATTGGTAAATCACAAATTGACCCTTCCTTTGGCCTGTTCTATTACCTCAAGGATCAGGCACTCAAGATAGAGATATAAATGAAGTACCGTGATGCAACCATGGAATCTCTTGCCAGACATCTCACAGACAGTCAAGCAATTAATGAATTCCTGGCTTACTTTTTCTGACCCTCAATCAAGCATACTCAACGAATCCTTGTTAGACAAAATCTGAAGCTCACAGAAATCTACCATGTACAATAGGAGGAACAATCTTCTTAAAATTCTCTACTGGACAAAGAAATTTCAGTTTTAATGAAGTCTGGAAGTCAATTGTGGATGATGCAGGACTTGCCAATGAAGCTCATCAGATTAAACACCCTTAAGGGCTACTAGACGAAGGAGCCTCAAAGAAGACATAGAAGTTCTTGCTCACCATAGGCTATTGCATATATGAGTACAAAGCATGAATACCCGCTGTCAAAAACTGGAAACTCATTATTATTTCCTATTATTGTAGACAGAACGACTTACAACACAGACTACTTCAGGCCAAAGAGAGCACCTGTACTTAAATTCAAAGCGCAGTAACTTTAAAATTTATGTTTTCTTAGCTGGGTATAATGAACAAAACCATCAAAGACCTTGCAGCATTACCAGCAGCTTCAATTAGGGATGAGGAGGATTCTCATATTAAAGAGAAATTTCAAAAATTTTCTCTGTTGTGTCAAGAGAAGGCCAGAAATACTGAAATTATTTAAGAGAATTGAGAACTCAGTATGCTAATTATCAACTGCAAATTCCCATGTAGACAGTATGGCCAAAGATATTAAAAGCACAATGTTCAATCAAGAATTATTTGAAAAAGAACATGACAACATTTTAAAAAGAAGTCAAATACCTCAAAAGCGAAGCTGCTAGTGCACACCATTTTTAACAGTAGAGAAATTTAAAAAGCTCTTGCCATTTGGCCAAAAATAGCTTGGAAAAACAATTAAGGACTGAATTCAATAATGGAATACAGAAGCTCATAGCAATATCATGAAATTGAGTCATTGGAAACTAACACCAAAGCAGAAACTGATATTTTGAATATCCAACTTATGCCTAAAGTTCTGGCATCAATCCCAACTCAAGATACTCCCCAATGGGAAAGATGGCCAATTCTAACTGATAATGCGCCAAGGCGTTCAAGTACTAGAAGAAGAACAACACCTATTCCCTAAAAGGGTCGAGATGACTTTAAACCATTGAACTTGCCAAAGTTTAACAGGGATTAGAACGTTCAATCTTTTCTTAAGCTATTTTAAAAAGTAATGCAGGGGCATCAGATCATGCAAAAGGATCATCACTAACCAACATACTCGATGCCCATAGCTGTGCCTCATTATGCCCTACTTTGGCGATAATTGGTCATATATGGATGCCAAAATTGAAGCAACAAAATAATTTGTAGGACCTGAAAAATTAACAGCCCAAAAACTGAGCATCTTAATCTCGAATTCAAACAGAATGAGACTATTAAAGACTTTGCTGACCGATTTTTCCATGAGGCACAAGTCTTGCTTAGGTACAACGCAATATATGAGTTTAATGGTAAGATTACAATGGAGCACGCAGTCATACCCTACCTTGACTTTCACCATGTCATGATACCTGAAACTAATAGAGAAATGGAAACCCAAGAACTTACTAACTACATGATAAGCTGTGCCTGCAGTTTCAATACACCTAATCGTCCCAAGGACCAGCAAAATTCCGATTTTTGGGTCCAAAAAGCAACACTATACCAACCAAGGTAAAAATTCCTAAATAACAAACCAAAAACTCGAGAAAAGACAGCAGTCAATGCCAATTACATGCCACAGCTGTGGTCAAAAGGAGCATTTTGCTAGCTAATGGTATAGACGACTAGACAAAAAGCCTGAGGTCAACATTTCTCTAGAAATCAACAGTGACAGAGAGGTGGGAAAAGATTAGTATGAAGTAAAGACAAAATTCTCTAACTCCTCCAATGTTTACAAAGCCATTACGCCTGACTCTGGCGAGCTCTTGAGGCTGAAAATGTTTTCTAAAATAAACTCCATTACAATGTGGCTGATGTTTTCAGGTTCCTATACATCAAAAGAAAAGCAACTAAACCCTTTTATAATTACCAAAGAAGCCTGAACAGAGGTGTCAAAACCTTATTCAAAACAGAAATTGATCAGAGTTTGGACCTCCAAACTGAATGTTCAACTGACCTACCTTCGCTTAACAATGTAAAATTAGCCATTCCCATGAAGCCCTTAGCGGATAGCTTCCCAGATATCTGCTTAAGTCTGAAATCACATCTGAAATTGGGAAGCAGTCACAATATACATACAATAAATACCTCTGAAAACTACTCTGAATGTATTATATTGGAAATAGCAGTAAAAAAGGTGTAGGTTTGGGCAATCGCTGATAGTGGATCACCTATCAATATAGTCAGCACAAAATTGGTTAAAAAGTGTAAAATTGTGCCCATTGTTGTCCATTTTCAGGAATATGGAACATCTGGAGCGCATACAACTAAATCATTGGGCGCATACAGTACCCTACCACTCAGATTTGGATCCATTGTAGTAACAGCACCTGCCATAGTGTTACCAAATATGAACTAAGATATCCTAATTGGGACTAATTACCTATGGAGATTTGGAGTTGTTACCAATCACAAGGACAATAATCTCACCATTCTTGGCCAGGCTACCCACTTTACTATAATAAGGATGGAGAAGTTGAGAAAAAGAAGCCCAGCCTATTCATAATTATGGTCTACAAAGATGGATTAGTCCTGATTGGGTATGTTAAACTTCGATCAAAGATAAAATTACTACTCTTAAAAATCAATGATTCAAAGGGAATACCTCTTCAGTCAAATCAGAAAATTACCATATCATCTAGAGATCAAGTAAATGTCCTGACTGGCTTATGATTTATATCCTGGAAAGAAAGTTATAGTGAAGTATATCACCATGGTATAAATCTTAATTCAAGCTGAACATCGCCTCTGGTATCATCATCCCTGGCCATGGAGAAATTCACATCTTGTTTGCAAATCTGCAAAATCGGCCCATCACCACCAAGTGACATAAAAAACACTTTTCATCTGTTTCCTACCACGGAAATTAAATCGATTCATGAGTTTGGAATTTCTGTCAAATTAGGGCTTCCCAATAAGGACCTAATCGGCATTAATAGTACTGTCCCTATGGCCGATTTAAGTAAAATGATAAACTTTGAGAAAGTCTAAGCTCATGAGATATTTTCTAAATATTGGGAAATATCTACAAAAGATGTTTTGGAATGTGATAAGGAATTCGTCCACAAAATTTTAATACTGGAGATCACAAACAGATTTGATTATGCCCAATTAGATGCTCAAAATCATCAGAAAAAGCAGTATTCAATGAGATTAAGTAAATCCTTGACCAAGGCATGGTAGTGATTTCAAAAAGTCCCGGGTGGCACTGATTTTAATAGTGAAGAAAAAGGATGGAAGCAATCAATTAATCATTGATTACTAAAAGTTAAACAACATCACAAAGAAGGACTCATACCCTCAGCCACAACTTGACAATGCCTTGGACAGGCTAGGGGGAGCAAAGTTCTTCTAAGTGATGGAACTTATCAGCGGGTATTAGCAAATAGATATGCCCAAAGAGGAGCGCGATAAATATGCAATCTTAAACCAAATGGGCCTATTCCAGCTGACAAGAATGCCACAAGGGTATGTAATGCCTCGGCTACCTTTCAGAAATTCATGAACACAACCTAGGAGATTTTAAGCTGTTATATGTACTAGTGTACCTTGACAATATAAACATTTCAGCTGCATTTTTGATGACCACCTGAAATTTTAAAGGATGTTTTCAGAAGGCTAGCAGCTGCAAACTTAAATTTAAAGCCTAAAGAGTGCCAGTTTTTCATGACTCAACTGGAATACCTTGGTTTTGTAATTGACAAAGTAGGTCTTTAGCCCTAACGCTCTATATTAGATGCCATATCCAAAATGAAACAGTCCAAATCTAAGCGCAATGTTCAATTATTCCTAGGCATATTCAGGTACTATCACCGACTTATTGCTGACTTTGCACAACTTATAGAGCTGGTTATCTATCTACTTAAGGACAAGGTCCCATTTGACTGGACTCCAGATTGCCAAAATTCATTTAATCAACTCCAATCTGCACTATTGCTCACGCCTATCCTTTGGTATCAGGACTATAATTGTGAATTTATTGTTCAAACTGACGCATCCCTAAAGGCAGTTGGAGCTGTATTATCTCAGATAGTGGAAGATGGCAAAGAACATCCAGTTGCCTTCACTAGGTGGATTATTTACATTCATGAGAGAAATTACATAATGACAGAACAAGAATGCTTAGCCAACATATATGTTTTTAAGCAATTTTAGGTCTACCTGCATGGTACTCACTTCGAAGTTGTTACCAATCATGCATCCCTAAAATTGTTGAACAACTTAAGAGAATCTGAGGGCTGATTAGATTGCTGGGCGTTGAAGCTTCAAGTTTATGACTACACAATTAAGCATTGTGCTGGGGTAAAGCATCAAAACACTAACTGCATTTTCCGACTTCCCACTATTGCAAAGCTTAGTCTGGCCGCCAATGAGTTGCATGAGAATATAATCAGCGAATAAAACTAAGATGATCCTGCTCCATCCTGAAATTAATATTAATTTTATGACAAGATACAACTATTAAAAATGGGCCACTTTAATAGATCATTGAGGACAAATAGTATATTTTTCCAAACCATGGCCTGAACAGACATCATTTTGGCTTTTTGTAAGACCATATGGCATGGTGGATTCAAAGAGACGATGGAGCATCTGAAGCAATTCTACTATTGGTAGTCAATGCATTTTGACATCTAAGCAATGCTAGAATGCTGTGCAGAGTGTCAAAACAATAAACTGTTCCAAAAAACCATATCTTATCAGCCTGTTTGGCCCAGCTCTGCCTAGCATATCATATTTATTGACGTCGTCAGACCTTTTCCACCATGGAATTTGAAGGTCAAGTACATTATCATAGCTATTGACCCCTTGACTAAATGGGTTGAAGCCAAGGCTATCTAGGAAGCAGGAACGGCAACTACAGCCAAGTTCATTCTTGAAAGCATCCTCCACAAGCATGGAAGCCCCAGATTTTTCTTACTAACAATTGCACAAATTTCACCGCCCAAGTTCTTTTTCAAGCTCAAGCAATTTATGGGAGTACAAGGCGTGCTTTTTGCTCCTCTATTATCCTGAAACTAATGGCAGAGTTGAGCGTGCAAATTGGTAGTTGGTGAAGATTATCAGGAAATTAACTTTGGCAAACCATATAAATGAAGTATCTATTTGTGTTCAGAAGATTTTTCCTACATATCTCCAACCATTCAGATACCAGAATTTCCCCTTTTTAGTTATTATATGGAAGATATCTGGCCCTACCATTGCTACTATATACGGTCCTAGAAAATTCTGAAAAAAAGTTATCCTTAATATGTAGAGAAGCTTGTAGATACCCTAAAAAACTGCAAGTTCAAAACTTCAACAACAGTTTTGCCATGAAAAAGGCCCAACTTGATTAGTGTTTGGAATATCGCTACAAATTAGAAAAATTTGAAGTAGGCGATGAAGATCTTTTTTGCATCACCCTCAGATCAGACAAATTACAAAAGTTAGTTCACATCTGGATTGGGCCATTTAAAAAAATTGATAAAACATCCCAGTTTATATACATAATTAATGATGTTAAGACTGGCAATATATACAACCATATTACACAAAATTTCTAAATAGCTTTGATAAGGTTGCCAATTAAAAAGAACATATATATTTAATCAGAGCATTGTAAGAATGGGAAAAAATAAAGAAAAAGGAGAAAAAGTAATAAAAATAAATTTACAAAAAATTAAAAACGAAAAAACATATCAATATAACCTAATTAATTACGGGACCATCTAGTACTAAAAAAATAACCTAATTAATTACTTCTTTAGTTTGCACTTGAGGAGGGGAGAGGTCTCAACTCCAGATCCATCAGCAATTAGGGCCAAAGTTAAGGCTATGCACCTGGCCTACATCTATCAGCAGATTTGGGCTGAAATATAAGAATGACAATGATCACTGAAGGCTAATTGAGAATCTTAGGGCTCATCTTTGAGCCAAGTGGAGGAAATTCAGATTCTGGTGGTTGACCTAAAAATAAACCCTTTGACAATTTCAGGCAGACAGTAAATTAGAATTAGACTGGCATGCCAGCCTAGGTGCTGGAGCACCCAAACGGCAAACCAGAATGCCAAAGGCACTGCTGCTGGTATGACGGCTATGAAACTGGAAAGGAGTTTTGCCAATAACTGCCAGTGGGCCAGAATCTCATAAAGGCACATAATAAAATACCAGTTAAATATGGCCGTTAACCCCAAGGGGTGTGTGAGTGTCAGCGGGATTTGCGGTTTATTTCTCAACATAAAAACTAGTTTTTGGAAAAAATTTTAATGGAAAATAAAGGAAGAAAAATCCACCAACAATTTTCTCAGTGCAAAGCAACTGATTAAATAGTGATCAATTAATGAGGAAACAAGCCAGGATCAGGTCCCTCAAGTTTGATCTACCAGCGAAATATTTGGGAATGGGGGAAGATACTTTACTTGGAACTGACATCAAAGGATTTAGCGGCAGCCCAAATCGCTGTCAGTTTGACCTTGAACACCTGAACTGAGACTTGACTGTATTTCTGACAGTTGGTGCAACAGCATCTATCCTGATGAGCAACAGGAATCCCCAAAGGCCACCCCATGTAGGGGCAGTCCCAGTTGGTTGGAAATGGGTTAGGGATGCCAAACCCACCAATGCCCAGTCGCTGAACCATTTGTTCAGTCAAAAGAGTTGCATCAGCTGCAACACCCAATTTTCCAGAAGGGAGCTTCAAACTATCACAGATGTTGTCTGATGCTGCTACCTGAAAATTGGGGATCAGCCCCAACAATTTTGGGAGGGGGTTAATTTTGACAATCGCAGTGTTGGCCAAATCAAACCTGTTAGCAATTCCAGCCAATGAGTCAATATTCATTCCATTTTAATTATGTGGATTCTGATCATTGGGCTTGTTTCCACTTGTTTTCTGACTGATTGACTTCCTTTTAGCAAATTCAGCACAAATTTCCCTGATCAGGTGTACAAGTTCAGGCGAGGTGAGTGTGAGCACCAGGGGAGGGATCTGAAGAGGGAGGGCTGTTACCCAGTGCTCATCTACCACGAGGGCGAGGTCACCCTGGGTGACATGAAGTATAGCCACCCTCTTTGGAGCCTTTTTACTCAGAAATGGGAAGAGGGCCTGATTGACACACAGGGGACGGTCCCCTGGACTTACAGATAATCAACAAATTTAGGCTAATTATACTTTCAATAATTGGGCCAATTGCTCTAATTATCAGTATATGGCCAACTACTTCTAATACTTTTCAGGCTGAATATATCAATGTATTTAGTACCAATTATCCTTTCGCGGCTTAGTCCATTTATCAATGCTTAATTCAGGATGAAAATACATACAACAAACTTAGCATTTGGTCATAATTAATTGGGAGTAATATCAACCATTTACCTTAAGAAATTTTCTGTAGATCAATGTTGACAATTATTAGTCTGATACTGCAATAAGAGTGTTTTGGGTTTTGATTTTAGGTAACATCATCCAAAAACCCTGGTCAAATCTTGGTTTTACCCTGCTAATTGA
The DNA here is from genome assembly GCA_022478985.1 of Massospora cicadina. Lineage (NCBI taxonomy): Eukaryota > Fungi > Entomophthoromycota > Entomophthoromycetes > Entomophthorales > Entomophthoraceae > Massospora > Massospora cicadina. The sequence goes on from JAKSZP010017173.1 coordinate 8,792, forward strand.
GGTAGTAATTTTGCCCCACTCCTTGGCCAAATTGCCCTATGGCTAGTAGCAGGGTTAAGTAGAACCTAAATTTCAATTGAGGGATTAGTTACAAGGGTCCTCTCCATTCCCCTTCTAACGTAGTTCAACAACCTACGCCGCAACCACCCCCTTTATAGCCTTGGAGGGGGGTCTCAACAGGTGTAAATATTTTCCTGTCAGGTGATTGACTTAGATATATAATAACGTTGCTGCATGTATATATCCAACCTATAACTGACCTTCCATTGGCCATTCCATATAAGCATGTGAGTCTTGAGAGCTTCAATAGGCAAAAACTTAATATACCGAATACAGCTAAGCCTAATCCAAAATTTTGTCCCTATTCACTTTGAGCCTCAATAAGTTTAAATACTAGGCATTAGTATCTTAAGAGGGTTCACTTCTTGTCACCTTGGTTATTAATAATATAATCTTACCAAAATCACTTTTATTTTAAACTAAAGTAATAGTATTTTATCACAAGTGGTTAATAACCCTTATAAACTTATTACTTGCAGTAGAGAACCAACATTTCCTGCAAACAATTGTTGAAATTTAGACGCAAAACGCACCAGTGAGCAAAAAAACAGCCTAAAATCTAACAATTGGTTCTCACTACAGGGGGTAGTACACCACAAAACGCTATTAAAAATGTAGAGTGTTGGGGTGAATGACCCTCACAACCTACACGCAGCTTCAAACTCCCAGCTAAATACTTTATTCTAGCAGCTAGTTAGCGCACTGTCTCAACTTAAAACTCTTGAAAAGCGTGTTCCCAAGCCTCTCATGAGGCTTCTCCCATTATCTTTCAACCCCTTTTAGAGACAAATTTTTCCAGGTGAGGGTTGCATCGCTTCATTCCTCTTTGTCTATGAAGTGGTTATGGATGAGACCACCAATTTACAAAAACTAAAGCATATCCTCCCCTGCCTCAGCAGCTCCGCCTAAGAGGTGATAGTACCTTATATGGCCATCCTTAAATCTTGGGCAGAGGCAAAGACCACGCTCATTGAGGAATTTAAATCCGCGCAGAGCTTGCGTAGTAAAAAAAGCGGTTGTGTGCATAAGTCTACTTGAAGGGGATTCAATTGCCACCTTTGTTGACCAGTTTTACAGTGCAGCCCAGCCTCTTCTGTTTTCTAATATGCTACCTTTGGATGAAGCAATTGCTGCCATTCTGGCTTGATTAGCCTCTTACCCTTTCTTAGCCAGATGTTGTCTCAGTGAAGCGTTTCCTACGGAATGTTTGGGATTTAAAAGAGTCTTTATAAGAAGTTGCCAATCTCCATGAAGCTACGCCTATCCAGAAATTCATACTGAGCCCTCCGGTGCTGACTACCTTTCCAAAGCCAATTACCAGGGGGTTTCCAAAAATAGACTGCCCTCCTCCATTAGAGGTTGTCCAGAGGGCACTAGGGGTAATAAGGCCAGGCTCTCTCTCCTCAGCTGCACCCCCATCAGCCTTTTGAGATTAATTTGGGTGTCGCGCACTACACGATCTCTCTTAAAGAGTCCATCACTACAGCTCCACCATCACGTCACCCTGAGCCGTCCTCCATAACAACCACAGCCTCACCTCTGAACCTGCATCAAACAAATTATTCTCTCAAGTGGCCCCAAAAGTTGGTGCAGCTACGATGATCCCTCCAAAAGTCAAAGGGCAAATGAGCGCTTAATGCCTCCCCTGTGAAGGAGACCAAGCCAGTTCATCAGCTCCCTCTTAACAACTCGTTGAGGTACATTGACAATCCCTTTGATGACGATTATGAAGGGGCTGGTTAAGACGTGGGTTATTACGTCTGGGAGCCCCAATGGAAGTGCAGATACCAGATAGGTTGAGGCCAAAAAGAATAGATATGGGTATGATACACGAAGAAAATATCTCCAACAGATGGTGAGGTGTGCAGAGGTCATTGATACCGCCAGTGATTCTGACCAGCTTATCAGAACAGCGATCCAATCCACCCAACAAGTTCATACCATCCGATCTATTAAGGTTAGATACCCTGAGATGGCTCAAAGCCTTGCCTCATCTCTTTGTTTGAAGGAGGTTCTCTCCCTCCAACCTACTTTTGGTAGCACGATAACTAAGGTAGAAGTCATCATCATTAATGGTAAAAAGTAGCCATCCTTAATATTGGTGCTCCAGTGAACGTGGTCTTTAAAGCTCATCAATAAAATTAATTTGGCGCCTGGTCTGGACTCCTGCAAGAGTTTGGAACTGCAGGGCCCAACAACATACGAGCTATTGGAGCCTACTCTTATATACTCATATGAATTGGGAAGCTCTTAATAGCTTCCCCCGCTTGTGACCTTATACAATAACGCATAAGACCTTCTCATTGGCACTCAATTCATGATTGAGTATGACGTAATTATTAATATAAAACAGTGACTTCTCTCCCTCATCTATAATGAAGTTCCCCTGGCCTTTACAAATGATGAGCTTAAGTAAAAAAGAATACACACGCGTCATGGAGTATCCTTCCTCCGACCTCATTCTTACTTATGCCATGTCAGGCAGAAACACAAAAAAGCTGCCTGAATCCATGAATGCTGCAGAGGACCTTCTATTGTATGCGTCAGAGGAGGTAGTATTAAAGAGGGTGAACGCAAGGTGAGAGAAACCAAGACTACTATACAAATTCCTGCAACTGCCTCCTGCACTTAACAAGTATTAATGGAATAAGTCCTTTGGAACCTCGGGTATTGCCAGGTTTCCCAGACCAAGCTTTTCAGAGACCCATCAGTCTTTTGTTGTGAAATCTTACTAACAAGAATATGCTCGTAAAGAAGCATCAGGAGGTTAAAAAGCCCTACTTATTCCATTTGAGGACATCTGAAAAATCAATTATATTGGGCCAATATTAGATCTATGACTACCTATGGATCATGGATATGCACTATGCCCCATGTTCAATTTTCTGAGGATCTAACCATCTTGAAATTAATATAGATGATTCTTTACTGGAGACTTATAGCGACACCTTCTCCCAATATGGTACTAATTATGGACATATGAAGGGTCAGACTCATACCATTGACATTGGTGATGCTTGGCCTATTCAATCCATGCCTTATCAGAAGTCTAAGGTTGAGGAGTACCAAATGATGACGGAGCTGAAACAGTTGCTGTATGCGGGGCTGTTGGTGCCTTCTCAAAGCCCTTGGTCATTTCCTCTTATAATGATAAAGAAGAAAAATGAGGTCATCAGTATTATGTTTACCACAAATCGAACAATCTTACAAAGAAGGATAGCTATCCTATCCCCCACATTGATGATGCACTAGCTCAACTCTCTGGCTCAACTACTTTTCTTCAATGGACTTGACTAGCGGTTATTGTCAAAAATTTTGATTCTCCCCAGGATCAGGAGAAATGTGCTCTTATTTGCAGTGAAGGTCACTTTTAACCTACCTGACTACCACAAAGGTTGAGCAATGTGACCGCCACTTTCCAGAGAGCAATGGATCATATCTTACAGGACCTTAATTGAGCTGCGTCATCATCTAACTTGATGATATTATGGTTTTTTCCAAGACCTTCAACTAGCATCTTACCTACTTGAAAGAAATGTTCAAACGCATGCGGTCTTCTAACATAAAATTGAAGCCATAAAATGTACGTTCTTCCAGAAATGTTGGAATTCCCTGGACACGCCATCTCAAGAAAGGTAAATAACCTCTACAATATAAGGTTGCACCTAGCTCCAAAATGCTGGCGCTCAAAACCCTCCACAACGTCCAGGTATTCTTGGGCATGACGATGCATTATCATCAATTAAACCCCCAAGTTCTCCCAGCTCAGTGTACCCCTTGTCCGCCTCTTGGCCAAGAACATTCCATTTCATTGGGATACGGAACAAAAAGCCATATTTGAGACCCTAAAGGAGTTATTATGTCAACGGCCGAACCTCCAGCATCATAACTAAGGCAAGCTCTTTATTCTTATTCACGGATGCCTCTGATTACGCCATTAAAGCTATATTTTGGCTCATCTGGACGAGAATGGGTCGATAATTCTGTTTCCTATTTACAGCAAGATGCTCAAAAGCTGAATGCAACTACAGCATCACTGAGAAGAAGTGCCTGGCTGCCATGCTCGCTGTGAAACATCACCACCTCTTCTTATATGGGATTTCTATAAAACGGTTACTGACCACGCATCCTTAGAATGGGTTGCAGAATTTTAGGACCTCATGGTACGGTTGACTCTATAAGCTTTAAAGCTCCAGCACTAAGACATGGAAATTGAGCATTGGGCGGGAACTAGTCATATGAACGTTGATGGATTGACGCGGCTGCCTGCCCTTCACTTGGATAATAGTGTAGCTGAGAGATTATATGACCTCCTAATGACTCCTGATGCATGGGGGATGAGGATGAACCTGTTAAAAATGCTAGCTTGGCACTACGCAACACCAAGGTGGAAAAGTGGGAAGCTATACAAGAAAGTAGGGGTAAACTGGTTGCCATATCTCCAGCCATCTGACCGAGTACTGATCATTTTGGAGGCTCTTCCTATTTTAGGGCATAGTGGAGTGCAGAAGACATATGTTTGGGTTAAAAAGTGCTTTTACTGGGAGGGCATCATGGAGACCATTACTGAGGTCCTTTATGCCTGTCTGACCTGCAAAAAATAATCCAGCTTCATGACCCATTATCAATACCAACCCACTACGCCTTAACGGCCCTTCCACACCATAAAATTAGACGTGGTTGGACCTCTACCCCAGATGAATGATGAAGTCAATATATCTTGGTCAGAATTGATCATTTCACCAAGTAGGTTGAAGCTGTGACTCCCCCTGCTCAAACGGCTAAGCCCACACCCACTTTCCTCCATCTGAATATCTTTTTCTTGACATGGTTGCCCCCAAGTTCTCCTCTGTGATAATGTAAAAAACTTCACCTCCAGAGTGGTGAAGATCCTTGCTATCACCATGGGAACGAAACAGCTCGTTCTGCCCCTTATAACCCCTCATCCAATGTTGCCATGGAGAGAGAAAATGGGACACTGGTTTTTTTATTACGAAATTGGCCACTTCAGGCCCCTTCACTTAGATCAGTACTTACCAAGTGCCCTCATGGCCTACCGTATCAGTTACCATATAAACCTAAAGATGTCTCCTTTCCTTTTGTTGTATGGGCGAGAACATGGGGTGCTAGCATTATTAGCCAAAGACATTTTCACTAACAGGACTGACTTTTAGCAAGCCATGAAGAAGTTGGCCCAGCACATCATTCAGTTACAATCAGAGGCAATGACTAATTTGCCAAAACTGTCACTAAAGAGGGTCAAGCCTCTAATGAGCTCCGGACCCCTCTTCCTTCCAAGTATTTGACTTGGTGCTTTACTACCACAATCTTGTTACCCCTAGAAGGGAGAAACTTGGGTCTATTATGGAAGAACCCTTTGTAGTTACTTACAAGCGAGGGGAAGAGTATGCCATCAAATCCTATGCTACTGGAGTCACTTTTAACCAAGTCCATGGACGGTTCTTGTGGCCTTATTCTCCACCCTAACACTCTTGAAGGGGGTGATGTCAGACAATTACAAGTCTGATACTGCAATAAGAGTGTTTTGGGCTTTGATTTAGGTAACATCAGCCAAAAACCCTGGTCAATTCTTGGTTTTACCCTGCTAATTGAGGTAGTAATTTTGCCCCACTCCTTGGCTGAATTGCCCTATGGCTAGTAGCAGGGTTAAGTAGAACCTAAATTTCAATTGAGGGATTAGTTACAAGGGTCCTCTCCATTCCCCTTCTAACGTAGTTCAACAACCTACGCCGCAACCACCCCCTTTTATAGCCTTGGAGGGGGTCTCAACAGGTGTAAATATTTTCCTGTCAGGTGATTGGCTTAAATATATAAAAACGTTGCTGCACAGATATATCCTACCTATAACTGGTCTTCCATTGGCTATTCCATATAAGAAATGTGATTCTTGAGAGCCCAATAGGCAAAAACCTAATATTACCTAATACAGCTAAGCCTAATCCAAAATTTTGTCCCTATTCACTTTGAGCCTCAATAAGTTTAAATACTAGGCATTATATCTTAAGAGGGTTCACTTCTTGTCACCTTGGTTATTAATAATATAATCTTACCAAAATCACTTTTATTTTAAACTAAAGTAATAATATTTTATCACAAGTGGTTGATAACCCTCTAAATATTATCCCACAGTAGAGAACCAACTTCTCCTGCAAACGATTGTTGAAATTTAGGTGCAAAATGCACCAGTGAGCACAAAAATAGCTTAAAATCCAACAATCAGTCCTAAAAATATTCATAGAAATCACATTGATAAATAGAACAATAAGATAGGCATCATATATTTTGTAATCAGTTTGCTGCCACATGTCTAATTTTGTATGTCAATCCATGTAGTCAACATGTTAGCACTTGAACATGGACCACCCAGATGGGAGTACCAAGTTTATCAAGAGAGGCCTACCGTCGTCAAAATTAGTGGTAAATCATTTGCTCAAAATTGATGCCAAATTTCCCAGAAGTTTTATTTTTGTCAGTTGTATGATGAAACTCAATTTGGGCTGGTTTTAGTTAGTTTTGCATGTTTGTGTTGCTTTTTTGTCCCTGAACCCTTCCCAAATGTAAGATTATTTTACCACCAATAGTTCTACAATATGTCATAGTTGTATCAGTTCAACAGAGAAAACTGAGGTGGAAATTAATTATCAATGGAAATTATGTGCTCAATATATGATTAGGAGATGTCCTAAAGGTATAAATACCAGCAAATGGCCTAATGAGATCAACAAATAATATCTCTTAAAATATATTTTCTTAATTCCCTTAATCTGGATCCATCAAGTCTTTTCTTGGTGAGTGTCAAGAAGCTGTCAATTCAGAATTCTTAGCTTATATCTTTGCCTGCCTTAGTAGAAGCTCCCAGATTTGTAGGGAAAATTAAGTCCATATTTGACCAGAAGAGTCATATTTATTTGATTAAGACCAGTGAGCTTCCAAACTGTTTAAATAATGCAAGACTCTAGCTAAAATTGAGGATCTTTTAATAAAACTTTTCAAAATAAAGCGTGCAGAATTTATTTATTAAGCGAGAAATTCTCAGAATTTAACAGTAGCCATAATATTGAGGCATGATTGGTGAACACAGAAATGAGTTCCTTACAGGTAGAGACGGAGTTGTATAATAGCTAACAGGACATCCATGCACTCCCACTCAATTACACTATAATTTCACTCCACCTTACTTAAAGTCTTACTGTAGTAGGCGACTTGATGATCTACCTTATCTTCATTGTGTTGAGTGAGAAATGCTCCAACCGCAACATCACTAGCGTCATAATAAAACATATAAGGCTGATCAAACCAAGGATGCAAAAATTTGGCTGAGTATACAAGTAAGTCCTAAGTGATTTGAAAGCTTGTTATTGTTCAAGTTTCCACTCAAATGTTACTCCTTTTGTAATAAGTAAATTAAGAGTTCTGATAACTCAGAAAACCTAGTGATAAACTGTTGGTAGTATTCTACCATCCCTAAAAATACTTGTATATCTTTCAACCTATCAGGCTGGGACATCTTCTTAAATGCGTCAATCTTTTCAGGAAGGGGTTGAATTCATTTCTTTGATACCTGATGCCCAGGTTACTCTATTTTACTTTTAAAAAATGAACATTTTAAAGGTTTTAGCTTTAGTGAGGCATTCCAAAGTCAATTGAATACTTCTCATAGGTGTTAAATATGAAATGTGAATGGCTTCAAGGATACAATTTTATTGTCTTGGTAAACTAAAACAGCAGAAAGGTTGAAATCGCATAAAATCCTATCCATTGCTCGTTGGAGATTAGCCAAAGCATTACATAGCCACATGCGTCAGTCTAATGGGCTTAAACAATCATTTGTTGGTGATTAGGGCATTTAGGTCTGTCTTCTGGTGACAGTTCAATTTGCCAATAACCATTTGTTAGATCCATGAGCAAAAAGTATTGGGAACCAGCAAGTAAATGAAGAGAATCATCAATCTAAGGAAGGAGAAATTATATTTCTCAGTAACAGCATTAAAGCGTTGGTAATTTATCACCACTCTATAAATACCTTCTTTTTTCAGACTAATAAAAGGAGAAGCCTGAGGACTACAGTATAAAATCAATAGCCTAGAATCCTATAATTGGTTAAGTCAAAATATCACCTGAGCTTTTTCAAACTTACTCTTTTGATATGGTCAGGTTCAAGATCGGTGTTTCCCCCATTAGGTTGGGACACCTAGTGCTAAAAAAATATATGTTTAAATTCAAAAAGGGGCCGCATCCCCAGTCTCTACTTAATGTAATACACCATTCATTCTTCTAAAAATATAAGCAGAATATAGAAAAGATCAGAATATTCGTCAAATAATTTTGTTACTATATTATGCTGATCAATAGTTAGTCCAGGGTTAATGAAAGGCTAGTATGGCAAAGGGTAAGGGGCTGCTCAAGACCCATATCTCTTAAATCCCTAAATCTGCAAACATTTCATGGTTACATGACATAATTGAGGGTTCATACTGTAGAAACAGTTCTGGGAGTGAGAAGGCCAAAAGGGTTAAGTGGAAGGCCTCCCTGACCTGAAGAATACCTTTAACCAACGCTGGTACAGAAAAGATATGCCCAAGTTGGTCATGGGGTTGTGCGTGATGCTTGGTTCACCGTTACATCAAGGGCATTAAAAACGCACCAACTTTGTTATTAATCTAGACGGTTTGTTATGGTTGTTTGGTGGACGAGGTTAAAAACCCCAACTCATTTACAATATTTCCAAATCTGGAAGTATTCAGCTGCAACTGATAACTCAAGTTCAGACCTACTCAAGCTACAGTGCCATGGCTGATGGTAGTGTACACTTATTAATTCGTTTAGGCTTAGTACCAATCCTGCATATTGATAATTTTATTTACAATGGTTAGTAATTATTTCTTGAGACCAACTTCTTTGTTGACCAACTTGATTAATAAACTAACATTTGTTTTTACTTTTTTGCATGGTCCCTTGAGTGAACCTATGCGCGTACCTCCTCATGAAGGTCTCTAACTTTATAGGACATTATATTTTATTTAAATTAATGGCTGAATCTGGTGCACAACTGGGACTTCCCAGTTACTTCCAGATCAAGACACTCAAACAACCAAATAATGATATGCCATTGATTATGGAGTCATCCTTAGGTTCCAACCAAGTTGTGTCATTTATTGTTTATCTGGTTATAAATTCTGTATTGTACATCCTGTCCCTAGGTCCCCTATGCTCTGGAACCTTCTGAGGTGCCTTGTTTCCACTATTACTAGTGACAAAAACCATTGTGGTGTGGCTGTTTATCCCGCACCACCTTGATGGGAATGAGAGAGTTACAAATACTCTCTTGACAAAGGTCTTTTAATTTGTTATCAGCCAATAGGCAAATATAAGCAATTGGGTTATTCAGTCCATCATTTATTATTTTATCAGTTAAGTTTGCTAATAAAGCCAAAATAGAACCAGCATGGCAGGAACTAAACTCCCTAGACAAGTAAAAACTTCTCTTACCAAAGGGGTTTTGCGTCCCTGACTTTTTATAGCTGCCCAAGGGGTATAGTAACATGAAAATGAGTGTATATAATAACTTGAGATTTGGGAGTAATTACTATTGCATTGGGAGAATAGAGAGGCATACCTTCATACCCATCTACTGATTTAGCAGGCACTTGGACTCTAGACCCAAATACATGATACTTTAATTGATCAATTTTCTTTTGTTTTTACATGTAGACAAGACCAAACTTGAATTCAGTTTTATCCTGAGGTTCAAAATCATTGACACTCAATTGTCCAAGAAGATAAAGAAAATCTTCATTATAATTGACAATGGCTACTTAATCTCTAATCAATGTCTAACAATCCAGGGATCATAACTTAGATCATCAAGGGGGTGAAAGGCGAGTTGGTAAGGGCGTATGGCTACCAACCTGAAGGTTGTGGGTTCAATTCCCGCCCTTTGCACATCGATTGGGGTGCCAGCCAAAGGAAGCTATTGGTGGTTAGTAGGTCTAATAACACGAAAACCTTACCCATGATGTAACCAGAAAAATTTGAGTCCTGATCCAGAGGTGGAAAAACTTTCTTTGATGGAGTTGACCCTGTTCAGGTTTCATGTCATTTCTTTCCTTTAGTAATGCCTGTCCCCTGGTTGGCTTGCCTCGGTTAAATAAAATAATTTAGATCATCAAAAGCAACAGATGAGGTAGTTATTAATAATTTTCTAAATTTTTATAGTTAATAACGAGTACACTCCAATAGCTCTTGTTCAGAGAGGACCAGCAGTCCATACTCCATATAATGAGGTAAATCTGGAGCTATCTTAATATGCTTCATAAGTTTGGAAGCTATGACATTAACAGGTGAGCCACTATCCACAATTGGTAGGACTATAATCTTTTGAACCTTCACTGCTACTCAAGTCACTAAGTTACCAAATTGTGGGGGCAACATGAAAAACATAGGTGTCTCATCAACCAAATAATAAGGTAAAGTAGAATCTTTATTATATCTTGAGTCCCAATCACCTCCTCAAATTCTAATTGAACAGCTTATTCGACATCATTAGGTAAAATAGACTTAGGTTGAGGCTTAGTAGTCTCATCATCATGAAGAGCCTCACCCTTCAAGTTGGCTTCTATTTTCCAGCCAAATTTGAATGTCATTTTCAGCAATTTTGTGCCTGATGACGGGTTCTATTACAATAGGTACACCAGACTTCCTTTTTTGACTCTACAGCATGTATTATGGGTCAGTTGGAGGTGGTAATTTTTTGAATCCATGCTGAAAGTGTGATATTGATAATTGGTTCTTTAATATTCATATACTATTGAAAGTAGGTTTCAGGCCAATCATGTGGAGTTGAACTTTGGTATATAGTTCCAAGGCTGAAATTACATCTGTGATGGCATCATTGAGATGATTCGCTTAGTAGTCACCAAAGGTTGTGCACTGGCATAGAAACAAATAGCAAAATTGGAGGACTTTCTTCCTTGTTCATCTGGATGGTCATGAAAGCCTGCTTCTAATTCAAAAGGGTTTTGTCGCTTCCAAATTTTTAAATTAGAGCTGTTTAAACTTGATTCCAAGTTTGGCGTTCACAGAATTGATGGTACATTATCTCTTTGGAAGCTCTATTTAAACAGGAATAAATATGCTTGCCCATTTGATGTCTAAGTGATTTTTCCATTGCACTCTTATAAACGTGCAAAAATGAAACCAATACTATACTATACAGGGCATATTGCTCTTTCAAAAGAGATATCTGAATAAGTCACTAGGGTTTTTAAAGTACTAAAGCCTGCGACCAAGGTATGTGTGTAGAATTTAATGTCAGTTTCAGTCAGTGGAACCGGTATGGTGATTTGTCTTTAAATGGTCTCTATTCCTTTTTGAGTTGCTCTCCAAATTTAATTAAGGAGGATGCTGAAGCCTTTTTAGTGAGCTGTTTTTTAACGTCTGAATCTCGATTAGATGGGCTAGTAATTGAGCTTCACATTAACTTACTTGGTAAGCAAGGCGTTTACAGTTGGCATCCAATCAGCATACATGTCCATCGACAACTTTGTTAAATGCAGCGAATTTATCTATTCCAGCGTACAAGGTACTCAAAGTAAGTCAAGGGTCAAAGGGACTTCCATCAAGGTGGACTTTGCATTCAGTAGCCGCCTTTTCCAATTGAGACTAAAGAATAGCTATAATTTGGATATATCATCTCACCGTGAAGCATCATCTCCAGATACAATGATAGCCAGTCCTGGGGTCCTGGGGACCTTGTCTTCCATCTGATCCAAAAGGACCTTCAGGACCCTGGGCCAGGAGGCCCTTCCGCTGCTCCTTGTTGGGTCAATTCCTGACAACATTGCTGAAAATATTGTAATACGACTTTAATTTTACTAATTCTTGTAGACTAACCAACAGTAATATTCTTTAAGTCTTTATTTAGATTGATCATCAAGATACCCAGAGATACCAATATCAATTAGGGCAAGTTGCATTTGAGCTTCATTTATCAACCATAAGTTTTCGAGGATAGCGTCCCTATTGTCCTAAACATAGGCTGAAGCATTATTTTAAAAGTTTACCACTGCTGAGTGTAATTTATGATACATTCTTTGTTGTTTGTTTAACTCAGAATGAAGTACTTTAAGAATCTAAATATGATAATGCAACGCGTGATGTGCAAAATAGCAAAGATAACTATCAGCACCAGTCACCAACGCACTAGCCAGTAATTGGTTTGATACATACAATATTTACGTTGTTGAGGGTACCATGGAAGCCCTGGAGTAGAGAGAACGATCTCCATCATAATAAATCCCATTAAGTAAATGCTGAATTGTATTTTAAAAAATATGACATTAACTTGATACTGAAGCTGATTAAATTTAAGGATAAAAAACTCCAAAGTAGACTGGAACTTTAAGGCTTCATGCTGTATAGGATTTACTTCATATCTAGACGTAGTGACCCAGTTAGTCACACTTCTGGGATGATCATGGGTATCTTTTTGACTGTTGTTATTCTCCATAGCATGATAGACGTTCTCACTTGCAACAGCTTGGAGCCCCCTGTAGTGAGAACCACTTTTTTCTTAGAACATGGGAAAATAGCCAATTGGCTGAGTTTGATAACTTTTATGTTAATGGTAAAGTAGTCAACTGGCTGAGGATCAAAAATAAGAAGTCTCAAAGGCTTACTTCCACGAGATAGAATATTTTAAAATAAGTAGCTATTAAAAAATCACTTAATGAAGGTTAACAAAAATATCTTTAAATAAAAAATGTGCCTTTTATATTAATTTAGAACTACGTACTTATAGGAATTTGGGATTGTCTTTGATAGGGGGACTTCCAGGCTCCCTTTGTACAAAATCTTTCATCAACTGCTGTTGGGATTCTAATTGAGATGTTTTCCTAGTGGAGATTAGAGGTTTATTTAAAAACAAAAGCTGTCACTTTGGTGGTAGCTGAAGATTCTGACAATTAAGGTTTTGGAGTAGAAACGACTCCATATCAATTATTTTAACACCAAGGAAATCTTCTAAGGGAGTAGAGTCAATCTCATCTTCATTGCTATCCCAATGTATGACATTATCATCAACAAATGCATCACATAAATGAATGTACTCTTAGTAAACTTCTTGTTCTGATTTAAACAAATCTAGAGGAGTCATTTTAATTTTTATTTTTACATACATATTGTTAATGTATTGATAAAACAATTGGCAACAAACCAGGATGTGATTTGAAGCTTGTTTATGAATGATCAATCAATATAAATAGTAATACATTATACTTAATTTCTTATCATTTTCCTCATCTGTTTATGGATTTATCATTTTGAAGTTAGAATGATATCCTTCTTATCTTTGCAAAAATAAAATTGGATATCATAATCTGTCATATGAGCAAGGAGTCTCTGAGACTCGCTGAACATCACAATTTCTAATATGAAAAGATTATATCATGAAATAAATTCTTTCTCAACTTTAACAATCATTACTTAGCAATATTTTGGTGCATTTTACTGTCTTTTGTGTTTTCCAACAGGTGTTTTATATGCTCTGACTATGACTTTGTAGTCAACAACTAGAATTTGTTCAAGAAAAGTTCTAAACCTAAAATTAATTTGTTATATTGTTTAAATAAAGTTTTTAACGCAGCAAATCATTTTCTCATTTAATTCCCATGTTTACTTGACAATGTTGATCTATTTGTTCAGCGTTTTCCATGAGATAATTTTGAAGAAATTTGTGATCTGCGTTTAACAGTGGTAGTAGTGATCCTGCATGATGATATATTTTCCACTGCTCTTTAGATGTTGGCATGTAATTTTTACACACTATGATTTTTGCATTAAATGATGTCATTTGGAAAAATGAATTGTACTTGCATATGTTTGTCAAAAAATATTTCAATTAACTTGTTTCACTTGATACCAATGTTGATAATGGTTCATGTGGTGAATGTAATTCTGAAAACCTAACTTTTCATCCACTAAGAAGATTCCTGATGTTTCATTTTTAAATTTTGAGGGAATAGCCATACATGCATAATTATTTCATTCTTCCAGTGACCACACTTAGATGAAGACTTTAGTCATAATTAGCATCATAATATAATGCATCATTTTTTAAATCGCCGTGCAGTGTTAATCTGTATTGAGAAATGCATATTTAAATGGTTTACAGTCTTGCTTCTCATTGATTATCTGGTTCATATGAATGAACTGAGCAGAAAAATATTCAAACGGTTTTCAGTCTTGCTTCCCATTGCTCATCTGTTTCTGCAGCTTGTAATGTTTTTTATGTCTTTCTTGAGGTGTATATCAACTAATCGTTTTTTTGAGTGATGTAATTAGTTTGGTAGCAAAATAATGTTTTGTGATAAACCACCAAACTTCTTAGCTAAACCCATTGGACACATCAAGTCAACAATTCACCAACTGCTTAGTAAAACCAGACTAGAATATTAAAACAATCAAAAACCAACAAAAGCTTATCCAAAAAATAATTAACTTATTGAATATTAAACTCTAACTGCTTACTAAAACTTTCAAGATTTATAATCAACTTACAACCACTGACCACTTGGCAAATCCATTAAAACTATCAAATCAACCAAATGTTAAAATGCTCAGTTGTAACAAGCCACTGATTACCATTAATGTCAAATGAGTATTTGTAACTCTCTCATTCCACTTTATTTGGTGCGGAATGCACAGCAACATGATCAGGAGACAAATTATTATCAGCAAGGGATTAGGGGACCCTGAAAGGTGCAGGTACACAAGGGACCCAAGGAGAGAGCGTAAACAATTTCATAAATTACTAGACATGCTAAAAATGTGAGGAATTAGTTCGATCAAAAGGAGTCCATAGCTAAGTGCAGATCAGTACTGGGATCCTTGAGTGTTGATTTGGAGGGGCACAGGCTTTCCCTAAAGGTGAAACCAAATCTATATCTAGTTTAGACAAAGAATAAGAGGCCTATGATATTAGAGACATCCTCTAGAAGGTCTGCAAAGAGGTAAGGCCAAGGAATTATCTGAGAAGTTTAAGACAATTGAAGTTTTATTAAAAGCCAAATTGGTTAACAAAGTAGGTTAGTCTTAAAAGACAAATTTTAAAGAATGGGGTATCCTTTTCCATTGGGTAAAGCACTGTGCTTAATCCAACCAATAAGTGCGAACTACAATCCTTTGAGGTACTATAGCTCAAGAAAGCTCACACTCATATTATTGACTGTGATTGGATTTTTCCAGATTTGGCAATATGGTAAACTGAATGGGACTTAAAGTTTTGTTTTACATTAAGTGTTATGTACCATTATATTTTAAAAGCAGCTTTTGCACTTAAGATCTGAGGATGTAATGCTCCCATGACCATCACGCGCACCCACAGAACCAACTTGGTCATATGTTGCTCCTAGCCAACATTAGTATAAAGTGTTCTTCAAGTCATGCAAATTCATTAGGTTAATCTCCTTGACCTCTTCACGCTCTGCCTTGCTGGTACAATATGTTCCTATAATTATGTCATTTAACCATGACATTAACCTCCTGTTCTTTTAAATCTTACCCATTTACAGGGGCTTCAGACTGAGAAAAGTTCTTATGGGTAGGGTCAAGCTTCGTGGTGTTGACAATTGAATTGGCCTTGGTCCCTGCTGCACTGGGGAAATGCTTGTGGAATGCATTAATGAGTTCCTGGGTATGGACACAGTAAAATGCTGTCACAGATGTTCTTCAACATGTCAAACCCTTTTTATGACACCAGGTAATCCAATCTTCTCCTTGCCCAATGGGAGGCTACAACCTCCTTTACTTCCCACTCTGGGTTCCCTCCACAAGGTATACCTCTGGAGTATCAGGCGAGGACCCACAAGAACGGTCAGCTTACCTTTAAGAAACACTACAAAATTTGAAACAGTGGTGGATCCAAATGAAATGTGGCATTACCCTCCTTTTTGAAAATTTGGTAAGGTCCTATCCTTTTCAGCCCCACTTTTCTGCATGGATGCGTGTTTGGTATATCTGTCATCAAGAACAATAGATCTCCTTCCTTGTTGGCTAGCCCCACCCATCTCTTACCATCTGCATTCTCCTTATAACACCATGGTAACATCCAAATTGGCGTTAACCCCTTGGTGTACAATCTCAATGGACTTGGCGAAGTTCACCACTGCTTCCACCCTGGACCCACCGCTGGGTTTTGTTAAAAGAGGGGCTAAAACCATAGTTGGGGGAGAATGGAGAGCAAAGAATGGAGCATGATGGGTATTGTTATATCAATTGAGCCAGAGGGAAGGCGGAAATTGTCATAGCTACATGTCATAGTTGAGGGAAACAACTGTTAAGACAAGGCTGGACCTCAAGATTCCAAAAAGGTCAAGCTGCAAGACCACCCAGACTTAAAATATACCTTGGACCAACGCTGGGTGCAGGCGAAATATGCCAAGGTTGTTCCAGGGATGTGTGTGACTCTCATCCCTGCATTACAGCAAGGGCGTTAAAACACAAAAGTAGAATATTAACGATGGTTCAATTCAGTTGCTTGGAGAATGGGGTTTAAAAACCCAGTCAATTCTCAATATTGCTAAATTGGGACAGTTTTACCTGCAATTAATAACTTGGACTTAGGTCAATCTTGAGCTACAGTACCCTGGCTGATATAGGGTGCACCTATTTGTTCTCTTAGGCTTAGCACCATTTCCCTAATCAATGACTCGCCTCCCATAGTTTAAAGTATGTTTCATGAGATCAACTTTCCTCATTGGTCAACTTCCTTGAATAAAATTTCCGTTAGGTTTACGTTTTCTATGTGCATTTATTTAATCTGATTTTCCAACCTCCTAGAGGTCCCAATCAATACAATGTATGCTTTGATTGCGTGGACCTTCAGTCCACTGTCCTTGTGGGCAGTGCTTTGTTTACCATTAACTCAGCATAGCTTTCCTTATCAGTGAGTTAAGCCCTTGCCCACCACCTCTACTGGAGCTGGAGTGTTACAGATATGCTCTTTACATTAGTTGATTAAAAGTTTAAATTATGTGCAGCAAAATTATCCGATTGGGGCTTTCTTTATGTGTAAACTGGGTGTGCTGGCCGTTGGCCATGGCTTCTATATTGCTCACCACAGTTTTTCATTTGGTTTTTTTGGTGATTTCGACATTATTTGCTATAAACTTTGAAGTGCCACCCTTCCTGCTCATACCTGGTGGACCTGGGCTTTTCATAATCCTGTAGTCACAATTCCTCAATTATCCCCAAAATTTATGCCAAATTACAACAGGCACTTGCTTCTCTCTAGGAGAAAGCCTCTTCTTATGAAACAAAATGCTTGATTCCTATCTACCCTTATGGGAAGTGGACTTTTCTTATATCAACTGTCTTCTGAGGCGGCCAACTAGTTTTTTGCAGTGTATCATGCACAGTGCTTTTGTGGAAATCTGTGGGCAGCTTGGAGCATGTCCTGGAGCAGCGTCGCCCAGACATTTCATCTTTCCAAGCCTTCTACAAGTTCTTTGCTATGCGCCAAGCGGAATGCCCAGCGAAATTTTTTAAATGGAATTTGCGACAGGGCCATACTCTACCTTACCTAACGTCATTAAAATGGCATTTCTCCGCTCTACTTTGGACCTTCCTGCAAGAAATGCCCTGGTGTGGCGATTGACCCCTTCCACTTTGACCATCTGATTGAAGCTTTTTAGGGAGATTTTTTGCCTCATCCTGAAAAGGCCGAGAAATTTGGCCACCATGGTTTCTCCTGGGGCGGTCCCTATAAATATGGGCCCTAAAAGCTTGCGCACACCTCTCAAGAAGGAGGATCTTTATCTTCCATTCCTTCAAGTTCTGCCAATTTAGAAGTCAAGCTGGGGTCTACCCTGAAATAAAATTATATCTTTAGTTGATTCCACTGCAATGATGTCACCTGCAGAAACCCCTATAAATATGGCACCTGAAACTAATGTTTTTCCCTTGAATGAGGAAAATCTCCCCTCTGATTCCCTCCCATTTTGGCGGAATTTGAGGGTCTGGGAGAGTCTAGCCCCAAATTTGACAAAAAACGATTTTTCTTTTCATCACATTTCTGCGGTGCAGGATTGAAAAGGGCTTTCTGGTGATGGCCCTGGAAAACAAAGAACAACCGGCCATCAAATTTGGCATGCAGTCATTAACACCATAAAACGCGTTTTATAGCGCAAAGTCCTTTATTAAATATATATATATACTATTTCTTAAAATTTTAGCATGTGCCCATTTCTGTATACCAGATTACCCCAGAGGACCCACGCTTGACCCTTACCATGATCCGCAGAACACAGGAAGTTGAAAAGGAGTTACTTTTACAATATAAAAATGTTTATGAAACTGCTGAAGGCATGGTATAATATGTTAAAATGGTAAGAGTGTCCAACTATCCCTCTCAATTTTATATTGAAAATATTTACCCTGGAGGCATGCTTATGTCATATGAAGTATTCTCTGGTGGAGCTTTGATATTTTCTGCTTTGAATAAAGACCATTCTATTTTTTTATTGACTGATACCCTTTCATCCCCGTTAAGGGAAATCAGCACATTTTTTGGAGGTACAAGAGCCTATGAGAATTTTATTGACCAAGACTTGACCAACTACCTTGAGTTGTATTACTTGACAGGTGGTATGGTTAGGGGAGGGGCGTCCCAAGGTATTCCAATGCTGAAGGTTCTAGGGTTAGTGGATTATCAAGTTGGCAAATATAATTTGGCTGACCACTTCCAGGTAATTGAAAACCTCTTGGACCCCATTTTTTATGGTATAGTGGTGGCAAAAGTTTGACGTCAGAACTACTTTACAGACAACACCTTGTCCTTAACTTTGAAGAATGGTCATCATTTTGTTGACCCATTGTCTGAGGGAATATTCAGGTTGATCGCCACACTGCCCAATATCCACACTATCAGCCTTGCTCCATTGATGAAGCCATCTTTGGGGTACCCTTACCTTCCCATCTGTAAGGATTAGAATCTTCAATTGATGCAGCTTCAGTCAATGTACTACAGGCTCATTCAGAGTTTTATTTTGCGAGTTCAAGCTCACAATTGATCTGGTTCACATACCTTCTCCCATTTACCCCTTGACTGTATGAGAGGTAGCAGATTTAAATGTGTGGGTCAAGGATCAGTTAGCAAAAGGCGCAATATTTCAGCGTAGCTCTCTGGTATTCTCCCCACTTCTTTTAGTAGAGAAAGTTGATGGTACTCTATGTCCATGCGTAGATTATGGGAATCTAAACAATGTCACTGTACCAGATTTGCACCCCATCCCAATGGACTCTCAGATTTCTCACTATGTGGAGAAGGTCAGAGTTTTTCTCCAAACTGGATTGCTTAAATGCGTTCAATAAGATCTGAATCAAGAAGGGACAGGAGTGGCTCACCACGTTTCAAATCAGAAAGGGAACTTTCTAGTTTTGGGTTATGCTCTTTGGGCTAAAAAATGCGCCTGTTATTATCCAACTCCATATAGATGCGGCTTTGGGGACCTGCTAGGCGTGTGCGCGGTGGCATACATGCATAATATTATGATGTTTACCCCTGATTAAGAGTCTCATTCAATACACCTGCTGCAAGTGGTGCAGAGTTGAAGGCAGCCAACCTTATGTAAAATCAGTAAGTGTATGTATTTTAAGTCCAAGGTCGTCTTCCAAGGCAGCATCATGTAATTAAAGACACATGATAACCTCAGACAAGGAGAAGGTAATTCTATGAGTGGCCACCCAACTTTGGTCAATGAATTGAGGATTTCTTTGGGGACTTGCACGTTCCTTAAGTAATTCACAAAAAATCTTTCTGAAGTGGCGGCGCCCTTGTATAAGGCGAGTGGTAAAAGTGCTAGAGTAGTCCCCAATTTTTCAGAATGTCTTCCAAGCGGTAAAAGCATACCCTGCTTTCTGTGTCCGTCCTTCTCCATATAGATCCCAAAAAAGGAGTTTATTGTGGCCTCTGATACCTCCATCTTCACCCTAGCAGCTGCATTACTACAAGTAGGCGAAGATGAAATAGAGCATTTGGTTGGATATCTTTCTCAGAAAATGTCTTTGTCTGAGTTAAACTACGCTGTTTATGACAAGGAGTTATTAGAAGTGGTTGAGGCGCTGACTTAATGTCGTCATCACTTGCATGGATTATCCCAACCAATCTACATACGTACAGACCACTGTGCCTTATTTGTACTACTGCGCACTTTATGTCCTGACCCCACGAAAGTCCAATGGCATGAAACTCTGGCGCAATTTTTGCTTTCTTATGAGTTTACAAAGGGCCAGGGAAATGGTTTGGCAGTTTCTTTAAGCTGAAACCCTGTGTTGGCTCCAGATCTGAAGGAAGTAGAGTTACACAACACCCACTTGATTAGTCAGCATGGGTAAGATTGTGTCCCAACGTCCCTCCCTCATGACCCACGGGCTAGTGCTTGCTCCTCTGGAAAATGCGGAAGAATATGGTATGTTCATAAAGATAGTCATTTCATAGCCTTTGTCAGCTGACTATAGAATGGTCCTCGCCAAGAGCAAATTGAATCAGGATATTACCAGGAGTTATCACATTAAGGAAGAGATGGTTTGGTTTCAGGAATGCTTATGGTTTCCTGGAGTACCACTCCGCCTGGGAAATAATCTGGGAAAATAATGACGGAATCACAGTTGGACACCTGTGGAAGACTAAGACTCTGGAGTTGATCCACTGCACTTATAATTAGAATAAATTAGTGCTCAGGTTGCCAGGTATTGTAAGTAGTACCTGGTCTGCAATCAAATGAAGCCAAATTGCCAGCTCCTCACTGGGTTTTTGGTATCAGTTAGAAAGGCTGAAGGGCCTTGGACTTTTTTATCAGTGGATTTTATTGTAGAGCTTCCTACATATGAAGGCTACAACGCCATCATGGTAGTGGTGGACCAGTTTACAAAGTTTGCCCACTTTATTCCTTGCAGAACCACAGTAACTGCAGCTGAGATGTCTAGGCTCTTTGTATCCCATGTGTTTGCCCTTCATGGTGTTCCCCAAGAAATAATTGGTGATTGTGGATCCCAGTTTATTTCAGTCTTCTAGGAAGAGTTGTGTAAAACTTTTAATATTCACCCCTTCCATTCAGCTGCCTATCACCCCAATAAGATGGCAGAATGAACGAGTGAACCAATGCTTAGAACAGTTTCTGTGGTGTTACTTTGCCGCAAATCATTTGGATTGGGTTCCCCTCTCCTCATGGCTCAATTAAGTTATAAAGATTACTAAATGCATCAATTTGTTGTTCCCCCTTCTTCGCCAACATTTGCTTTAATCCTGGCTTTAACATGGATCCCTGTTGTGAAATAAAGTGGAAGCGGTTGTGGATTTTGCAAAAACTATCAAGAAAGTACACCAAGGGATGAACACCAATTTTGGATGCAGCTATGCAATCTCACAAGGAGAACGCTGATGGCAATAGATGAGTTGGTCCAGCATACAAGGAAGGAGATCTCGCGATCTGGATGGTTAAAACATCCCAATCAATCAACTATGCAAACAACTGGGACCAAAGAGGATGGGGCCTTACCGCATTGTTAGATATTTGGGTCACTCCTCATACCAGTTGGATCTCCCTCCCTCATTCCAAAATTTTGTAGACTTCCATGAAAAGTAAGCTTAAGTTGTTTGAGGGCCCCCCTCCAGAGACTCCATAGGCTTATCTCATTGATGGGGCGCCAGAGTGGGAAAAGGAGGAGATTGTAGCCTCCCGTCTTGTAAGAAGAAGACCTGATTATCTTATATCCTGGAAGGTCTTTACAAAGCGAATAACAATTGGGTACCAGCGTGTGACTTCGTCCATTCCCAAAACCTTATTAAAGTTTTCCACTAGCGTTTCCCTGAGGTAGCAGGATCTAAGTCAAAGCAAGTCATCGCCTCCATGAAGCTAGACCTGGCCCACAAGAAATTTTCCTTGGCAAAAGCCCCTGAAGGGGGGTGGAGCCCCAAAAGAACGAGAGGGTAATGTCATGGCTACATGGCATAATTGATGGAACATATGTCAAGACAAGGCTGGATGTCAGGAGTCCAAAATGGTCAAGCTGCAAGACCTCCCAGACTTAAATATACCTTGGACCAACGCTGGGTGCAGGCGAGATATGCCCAATTCGGTCCAGGGATGTGTGTGACTCTCATCCCTGCATTACAGCAAGAGCGATAAAACGCACTAGCTATGTTATTAATGATGACAATATGATTTGGTTGATCAATGAATGGGGTTTTGAAACTCGTTCAACAATCAATATTGCCAAATTGGGACAGCTTTACCTGAAATTAATAACTCAAGTTCGTTAAATCTTAAGCTACAGTACCCTGACTGATGGTAGGGTGCGCCTATTGGTTCTCTTAGGCTTAGCATCATTTCCCCTAATCAATGACTCGCCTCCCATTGTTTAAAGTATGCTTCATGAGACCAACTTTCCTCATTGGTCGACTTCCTTGAATAAAATTCCCGTTAGGTTTACGTTTTCTATGTGCATTTATTTAATCTGATTTGCCAACCTCCTAGAGGTCCCAATTAACCCAATGTGTGCCTTCCTTGGGTGAACCCTTCAGTCCACCGTCCTTGTGGGCGGTGCTTTGTTTACCCTTAACTCATTGGAGTGTTCCTTAGCAGTGAGTTGGGCCCTTGCCCACCACTATACTGGAACTGGACCATTACAAATACGTTACTTACAGGAAACATAATAAAGAATGGTCATCTGCAGTGTAACACCTCAAGAACTGTTCAAGGCACTGGTTCAATCACTCCATCTGCCCTTCTGATTGGGGTGGTAGGCAGTATAACGGAACACTTGAATCTAAAGGGTTTCAGCACATCTCCTAAAACATGGATGTGAACTGGGATCCGCAGTCATTAATAATCTCTTGGGGAACCTCATGGTGGGAAAACCCCAAAACAACTAACTTAGCCATCTGCGCCGCTGTTACTGTGGTGTTACAGGAAATAAAATGGGCGAACTTTGTAAATCAGTCCACCAATACCATGATAGCATCATATCCCTCTGATTCAGGTAGCTCCACAATAAATCAACTGTTAGTGTAGTCCAGGGCCCCTTTTCCTTTTGAACTGTGTGACATACAACCCCACAAGAGGCTAATATTTTGGTTTCATCCTATTGCAAACCAGGCACTCATTTAATTATCACGCCACCTTTGCGACCATACCCTCCAGTTATAAGTATGGAAAATCAGTTCCACGTCTTAGCCTTCCTGATGTGCCCAACTGTAATCCCATCATGGTGTTCCTTGATTGTTTTCAGGCGTAGTAGACCAGAGGGAGCATATAAGTATCCCTGGAGATTATACCATCTCGTCCTTTACATAGTACGCTTTGGTAATATCCTCCTGATTTAACTTGCTGTAAAAACTTATTGTTCTTGGTTATTATTAGCAAACAACCCCAGTAAATTTATTACTGCATAGGTTCGGTTCTTGTGCACTTTGTCCACGTTGTATAGTATATGATATTATTGATTGATAATAGTATGTCGACTATTATCCGTAGTTGAGTGGAATTCTTATATCTTGGCCCAAAGCTTGGCCAGTATTTCTCACTCAAAATACTTGAGATGTCTTGATATAAGGATTTTTCCCTCAGTCTTCCCAACCCAATCTTCTCTGTGATTCCCTGGTGACAGTCACTCAGTCCACACACAGTCAGCAATCCCCAATTGTATCTCCATCTTCTCTAGATCCTCAATCAAATCTTTACTCTTTTTCATAAAGAGTCTCCCAATTATTGCACACAGCAATAATATCCTTGTTAAGAATAAAACAATTGAAAGCTGATACAGTTTACTCTTGAACTATATACCAGATAAAAACTATAGAACTATATAACTCTGTTTTAAACTCTGAGTTTTTTACTATAAACTATAAATCTTTATTATGAGTGAATTCTAGGTAATTTATAGTGGGGATTCGGTTTTCTAACCCTCAATTGACACCTCTTCAATGAAACAGCAGCTGTTGCCATTAAATCACCCATCCTTGTCTCAGCAGCGATGGCCTTCCACATCCTGGCTAGGATTCCATCATTGGACATCCTCAAGACCTAAACGGAAAGAGTCAGAAAAGGTGTCCCTAACGTTTTCCTCTTGATCAAAGTGAGCCGACCATATTTGGCTAGCGACCTGCTTAGGTAATGTAACTTATTACCCATTAAGGCAGGTCATGAACCAACTGATTGATTCGCTAGATGCAGGCGACATCACTCGCCTCACAACTTGCTACTTACATTCCCAATCAGTTGGTGATGAAACCTAACTGATCCCAATCAGCCCACCTGATAGTTAATCACTATTAGATGCCCTTATTTCGTCGGCAACTCCACCCAACGAGATCTTAAGTATTTGTCCAAATTGATGCCCAATGGATATGACCAGGCGAATATATTAAAATCCACCAAACATATTTACTCTGAAATTGGGGTTCACCAATTTTCAATTCACCTCAATTTTAGGGAATTATCCCTAGCAATTCCTGGTAGTCTAACAGGCTGGGAATATGGGGAAAAATCTCAACACATCCCCCCTATTGCCCAGATTTCCAGCGAGAAAAGGATTGAGGCATGAGAACACCGCTTTGGAAACTCAGTTGAATACTTCACTGACTCAAGCAGAGTACAATTGCCAATACTCAATGCTGCTCAGGATGACCTTTGGCATGCGGCTCTCTTCCTCTTTCTCCTTGCTACTGCCGACTCAGAGTGAAGTCCCCACATTCTACTATCATGCCAGGCTTATCAATTTACTCATCTTGATATTAGTCCCAGGATCCAGTTTTCCCCAGTCAGGGAATATGACCCGCTGTTATAGTTAAGATTCTTTTTCCAGCGTCCTTGATTTCATGATTTGCTCTTTGTCCTAGACAGGAGACCCTTGCCGTAGATGTTCATTTCACAGCTCAATTATTAATACTTATTTATGTTTGCCCTTGTTATTTCTCTCATAACTCTTGGCACAAGTCATTCTTAATTCTTCTTTTGAAGAGCTTATCCCATTAATTTTGAAAAATAATTTCTCCAAAATTGGAGCTTAATATATTGTATAGTGCATAATGTCAACTTCCATATAATTCTGAAATCCCCCCTCTTGTCCAGCTCATATCTCAAACTCTGAGTTGCAGTATCAACAGCTTCTAAACAGTTTTCTGATCAAGATCTTTGGCTCTTTCAGCAGATGAGTTGGGATGCATGACAGAACCTCTTATATGGTCCTTCCAGTACTCATACGCCTAGTCTGGCACCAGCGGCTAGTCCTTTCATCAAATTTCTGGAAAAGGTAACCAATCCCTCCAAAACCAGGCTTGCAATTGTTTCAAACAACTCTCTGCTGATTCTACTCTGTCATAAATTCCATAGTTGAATTTCAAAACTCTCCTGGATTTGGCTCCTTTTGCAGATGCACTGACCATCATCTTGGATGCTTCTTAAATTATGCCTTTCGCTCTTGATTGCTCTTTTCTTGCTGTATTGGGCTTGTTTACTAAGTTCCTCTTCTGACTTAGACAATACTACAAACCCGCTGTCTTGGCTACTGAGCTCACCATTGGTAACAGTATTCATTTTGAGCTCTCCTATGCTGAACTATGGGCCCAAGTCACCAAGGCTTTGTCCCTAGTGCTGAATCCCTCCAATCTTGAGAACATCCTAGATTGGGATATTGCAACTTATGCTTTTCGTTTTGCTGGCCAAGTTCTTCGAAGCTGGTCCACAAAGCTTCCTTCCTCTCCCAGGTTTCACCGTTCCTTCAGCTTCAGCTTCCAAGAAGCCCATAGTCATTGCTTTCAGGATGCCATTCTCTCCCTGCACAACTATCTCATCTCCAGCACTTTCCATCAGTATCTTCCACTGATGGCTTTAGTAGGGGGCATGATTCAGCAACCCCTGTCAAGCATCCCTTGTTCTCTGCTGGCCCATATGTACAGTGTTATTGACAAAGCCTGTCGTCAGGTGCTCAAGACTAATCTTCCAGCTCTGGTATCATATCAGGATTACTCAGGGTTATTTACTGACTGCCTCTTTCTATACTGTTGCTTTCATCCCCATTCCAGGTTTTCACAATTGGATTCTTCCAACATTTCAATTTCCCTTCCCCTGGTCACTTTATTGCAGGGATCTGAATCTGCTCAAAGAACTTGGTTTTGTGTAGGTCTAGCCCTCACTAGCATCCAATCTCACATTGATTTCGATGAGCTATTCATTCCTACTTCAATCCATCCTCCTTCCCCCAAGAGGTGACATAGGCAGAATCATCCCCGTATTGAGAATAATCAATAAAAATAAAAATTGTAAAAATATATCAGTTTTTTTCTATGCAGTTTATAATATTTTTTTCCAATATTTCATAAATTTTTTATTTTTTTCTTCTTTTTTTCTATGGGACTTGACCTTATTTTGGTTCAGCGGTCCATCTTTATTTTTTCCCCCAAACTGGGTCCTGGTTACTTAAACCTACCAGTTTTCTATGGTTCAGAGGTTCTTTTTTCAGACTTAACTTTCTAGATTGGTTCAGAGGTCCTTTTTTCAGACTTGACCTAATCATTTGGGCATGACCAACTTAATGGTTCATTAGTCCTTTGGGAACTCTTTTGTTTTTTTCTTCAATCCATTGCTTCAGATACTTAGCATGGACTCAATTTACCGCTATTCCATCAAATAGATTCTTGATGGAGTAGGCGTCAGTCGCCTCTTGGCAATAATCTCAAACATACCCAACCACAATGCATCTAGTTTGTTTCTTCTTTTGAAACTATGCGTATCACAATAGGCAACTCTTTTGCCTATTCAATATTCTTCAAAGGCTGTTTGTTCTTATCATCTATTTATTTTGCTTGTATCCTTTTCTTCAACGTAGTATTGAATGCTTGCAATTACATCTCTATCAGGATATTTGTCAATCAGTTCAATTACTGTCCAGCTCTCATCCCCAATGTTGGTTCCGCCACTGAATATAAAATTAGTGGCAATGCGGCCTTCCTCCCATATATCAACTCAAATGTAATTTTTCCTGTCACTGTATGATGACTGATATTGTAGGCGAATGTCACCAAACTCAGGTACATTCCCCACATGGAAGTTCTTCCTGTGACCAGCTTTATCAGCATCATGGCCAGAGTTCCATTCACTCGTTCTACCAGTCCTTTCATCTCCAGCCAGTAGGGTAAAGACATGACTCCTCTGATCCCCATTATCTCATTCAATTGCGGGATCACATGAGATGTGAAGTTGGTCCCATTATCACTAGGCAGGACCTGCGGACATTTGTGTTGATATACTACTTGATCTAGGATAAAATTCACAGTGCTGGTAGCGTCTACTTTCAACAGGGCCTTTGTCTCAACCCATCTCATCAGATGGTCAATAGCAACTATTATGTACTTGACTACCCCTGTGCTCATCATCAGCAGTCCCATCACGTTAATGGACACCATATGCCAGGAAATCCTGGGCGGACCAGTTGGTATCCAGTTGTATTATTATGTGTCTTATGCAGCTGGCACTCCATGCAACAAGCTAGATAGTCAATGACATCGTAGTTGATTGGCTCCCAGTAGTAGTACTAGCAAATATGATCAGTTGTTTTTCTCAGGCCTCCATGCCTAACAACCTTATGAGTGGCTTGAACAATAGCTGCTCTTTTCAATGGCTTTGGAAATAAAAACAGCTCCCCATTAATTGTCTTAAACACTTGTCCATCCATGTTCTCAGTGTTTTCCATCACTTTCCAAAGTGCACCTTGGATTTCTCAGGGCTTGTTCTCAATTTCTCTGTCAACCTTTCTCTGGAATAGATCATCCGCCTGTGGGTATTCATCTGGACCTTTGGTAACCGTGATAAGCCATCCACATTCTGGTGAGAAGCCCCCGTTCAGTGGACAAGCTTGTAATTGTACGCCTGTTGCTTAAGTGCCCATTGGGCCAGTTTTCCTTCTGGTTCTCTCAAATTGTGGAGCCAACGCAACGAGGAGTGGTCCATCACCACTTTAAAGTGTGAACCATGGATATACACTCAAAACTGCTTACCAGAGTAAATGACTGCAAGCCATTCATGCTCAGTTGCAGTGTAGTTCCTCTCGAAGCTGAGAGTATCCAGCTCACATATGCTACCAGAGGTTTGTCCCCAAGTTCATCTACTTGGCTTAGTATGACGCCAATTGCCGTCAACAAAGCATCAGTTTTTATAATAAGCTCTCGATTGAAATTTGGATATTTCAAAATTGGAGAATCTATTAGGTACCAGCGTAGCTCATTGAAGGATTCCTACGCTTCTTCATTCCATACAAATCCTTTTTTGGATCCTTCAATAGATGGAATAAGGGCTTGGCTATTTGGGCAAAGTCTAAAAAAATCTTCTGTACTATCTGACCATCCCAAAGAACACTTGGATATCTCAGAAACTCTTTGGCACAGCCATCCATTATATGGCCTCTATCTTCTGGGCTTTCATCTGCAATCCACTAGAGTTTATTATGAATCACAGATATTCCAACTCTTTTTTGAAAAAGTGACACTTACTCAGCTTAATCTTCATGTTAGCTGAGGACATTCACTTGAATACTTCTTCCAAGTGGTTTAGGTGATCAGTAAACGTCATAATGAAACATTGATATTGTCCAAGTATTTTATGATGCATGACAACTTCAAGTCGCTCAGTATAGCATCCATGACCCTCTGGAACATTTCAGGCGCATTGCATAGACCCCGGGGCATCCTCGTTGGTTGATATAGCCCCTGCGCAGTAATAATCGTGCATTTTTTCTGGTCTTCTTTTGGAAAATCAATCTGCCAATATCTTGAGATCATATCCATCGGGGAGAAATACTTCACTTCTCCCACTCCATCTAGCGCATTGTTGATTCTGGGTAGGGGATACAAATTCTTCTTTGTAATCTTATTCAGCTTTCAGTAGTCAATCACCACCCGTTGTAGCCATCCTTTTTCTTCACAATTATAATTGGACTCGCCTAGGGACTCAACAATGGAAATAGAAGCCCATGCTTTATTAGTTTTTTGATTTCATCTTCCACTACCACTTTGGCCACATGTGATCATTGGATTGGTCTCATCCTGATCAGCAAACTTTCCCCAGTGTCAGCCTTGTGGATCACATCTCTTGCGCATCCCAAATCGTGGTTGTCCTGAGCGAATACTTCCCAATACTTTTCAAATAATTTTGAGCGCCTCTTCTTGCTGGCCTTCCAACAGATCAGCGAGTTGCTCTTGATCAAAAATAGTTTGATACTCTCAGTTACCCTGGCCAGTAGTCCCATTTCATCAAGAGTTCCAAAATCATGTAATCTCCTTAATTTGACTGTCATGATTATATGTACAAATTTGATGATCTGATTCTTCTTTATCTTTATTGGTTTTTCACTTAAATTCGCCAGGAGAACTCGAATTTCTCCATGGCCTGGCATTATTATCCCAGGAGCCACCCAAGGCTCTACTCTGAACTTATTCCAGGGGCTTCCAACCTTCCCATACAACAACTCAGGTAGCTTCAATGTCAACCCCATGTTGACTATCATCTGAGATTCTGGTGGTATGGTCTTCTCATTCTTGATCCTCAGTGGAATTCCCCAGTTCTCTAGGATTTCCGTTGACATTTCTCATCACTTCCAACCAATTATTTGGTATAAAATTGGGACAATGCCATCATTGTATATTAAATTGATGAAGTTTTTTCTCCTATTCAGTGAAGCTTCACCATCCTACTGATATACCAATGATCCGTCTGACAAAATATGGTCAACGTATCATCCTCAAAGTTACATTTAACTCTGTACTTGCATAGAAATTCCGTCCCAATAAGGATGTCATATTTTTGGTTGGCAAAACTATTGCTGGTGCAGATACCACCAAGGACCAAAATTATAGTGGCAAAGCGCTATACGCTCCACATGAGATGGTGGTATTTGGCCCAGCTGTCCTGTACTCCTTTTTATGTTCCAAGACCGGCTAGATCTTCATCCTCTTTACCAGCTTGGTTGAGACAATGTTGATGGGCGCTCCACTGTCAACAATCGCCCTCACCTGCACTTGATTCACTTGTATGTCTATATATGTACACTTTTAGTATTGCAATATAGTGTTTACTGAGTGTATAGTGGCATTATTAGCCAAATTTAGGGTGTGAATAATTTGTGCCAATAAATCAGGAAACAATTTCTTTATTTTGCTGAGGGTGATTGACAAATTGGCCTCATCTAATCGGACTTCAGACAATTCTTTAGGATTCTTGGCGGTTCAAATCTTGTCCACAAGTTGTCAGGCGTACAGCCAGGCAACTTCCTTGATTATCATGGGGTCAACTCCCTTCCCCAGATCTGGTCACTGCATTTATGTCCAAATTGACCACTTGATACAGTTGATCCTGTACATCTTTGTCCACAAACAGATCACTAATATCAATTTCCTCAGTCATGATGTCAGGAAAAACAGGCTTCTCCACAGCTCTAGACTGTTCCCTGTCTAGGCCGCAGGCCCTTTTCCAAATTCCTTGGTGGCAGCCGACTCTTTCACCTGGACAACGTTGACTTGATCCTTCAGCTTCTTACAGTGCATGGCGAAATGTCCCTTCCCACTGCATTGGTAGAAGACCTTTTCTTTCTTATTCATCCATTTGATTCCCCAGGCTTATTCCCCAGCACAGTTCAGTTGTTTGTCTCTTTAGCACCTTCATTCTCCTTTGTGGGATTTGAATTGCACACAGGATTGGATTTAAAACTTCTGTTTGGGGCATCAAAGGTTGCTCCTATAATTTTCAAATTATCTACCATTTGAGAGGTAGTTATTTCTGTCGCAAACAGAGAAGACATCATATGATGCAAATCACAATAAGGCCAAAAGGCTGCTTGTAAGGCGATTATGGAATCAAAGTCATCCAGTAACTTCTCTTCAACCATAATTTGTGACTCCTGGTAGAACTGATTTGCGAATCTTGCTAAAGACTCATCTTTATGGAACTGGATTCCCATAAAATTCCTGTTTGCGCTTTGACATGCGCGTCAGACTCCTAAATTCCTTCATGATGGCTGCCTTTGCCTCCACATACAACCAGCTGTCCCCCTCCAGGTGGGGTAACACTAGTTTTGACAGTCAGTGTCTAAGTAATTCATGATCTTCAATGCCTTTTGATGATCACTGTAGCCATACATAGTTAAATCAAACAGTTGGAAAATTGCTGGGGTGTTATCCCAATGGAACATTGGCAATTTTGGCATTGCCTTAAATTCTTTTTAATTATTTTTAGCTGATTCTCTAGGTTCAGCCACTTGGCTCACTTGGGGAGTGACTTTGGGCGTCATCTCACAATGGCAGCAAAAGCAGGTGGCATGTTTTGGGGTATTTGACTTCCCAATTATTGTATGAGGACTTCTTTCTTCAGCATCACTTGCCACAATTGGCTCATAATTGCATTTGTGAGTATTAAGTTCCTCAACCTGTTTTATCATTCACTCTATATCAGCGCTGAAATTTCTCAAACAAACATGATCCGCTTCTCACTCCGTTTTCAGATATAAGACCTCTTGAATTAGGTCACCTTCTTTCTTCTTTAATGAAGTTACTTTCCCAAGTAGCTCATTCCTGAAACTCGCAACATTATTGATCACTTCCTCTACCTTGGCAAATGGTTCTTCCAAGGCTGAAAATTTACAATGATCCTCAGAGTTTAGGACATTCTGATTCATAGTGGCTAACTCTGTCCACAGTTTTTGTAACTCAGCTTTAAAAACATTCTTATAAGTTCTTCTACTCAACTACACCCCTGTAGTGTGCACCAGATTGTAAAAATTTTTGTTCTTGGTTAATATTGGCAAACAACCCCAATAAATTTATTACTGCATAGGTTCAGTTATTGTGCACTTCATCCACGTTGTATAGTATATGATATTATTGGTTGATAATAGTATGACGACTATTATCCATAGTTGAGTGGAATTATTATATCCCAGCCCAACGCTCGGCCAGCATTCCCGCTCAAAATACTTGAGAAGACTTGATATAGTAATTCGTTCCCTCATTCTGTCCAACCCAATCTTCTGAGATTCCCTGGTGACAGTCACTTCAGTCCAACACACAGTCAGCAATCCTCAATTGTTTCTCCATCTTCTTTAGATCCTCACTCAAATCTTTACTCTTTCCCTTAAAGAGTCTCCCATTTATTGCACACAGCAATAATATCCTTGTTAAGAATAGAACAATTGAAAGCTGATACAGTTTACTCTTAAACTATATACCAGATAAAAACTATAGAACTATATAACTCTGTTCTAAACTCTGAGTTTTTTACTATAAACTATAATTCTTTATTATGAGTGTTTCTAGGGAATTTATAGTGGGGATTCGGTTGTCTAACCCTCAGTTGACACCTCTTCAATGAAACAGCAGCTGTTGCCATTAAATCACCCATCTTGTCTCAGCAGCGATGGTCTTCCACATCCTGGCTAGGATTCCATCATTGGACAACCTCATGAACTAAACGGAAAGAGTCAGAAAAGGTGTCCCTAACGTTTTCCTCTTGATCCAAGTGAGCTGACCATATTTGGCTAGCGACCTGCTTAGGTAATGGAACTTATTACCCATAAAGGCAGGTCATGAAACAACTGATTGATTCGCTTGTTTCAGGTGGCATCACTCGCCCCACAACTCGCTACTTACATTCCCAATCAGTTGGTGATGAAACCTGACTGATCCCAATTGGTACATTTGATAGTTAATCACTATCAGATGCCCCTATTTTGACATCAACTCCACCCGACGAGATCTTAATTATTTGTTCATATCAATCCCTGATAGATACAACCAGGCAAATATACCAAAATCCCCTTAACATAGTTACTTGAAATTAGGGTCCACCAATTTTCAATTCACCTCGCATTAGGGAATTGTCCCCTAGTGATTCCTGGTAATCTAGAAGTCTGGGATTATGGGCAAAAATCCCAACACTTGCTCTTGATCAGAATCATAGTATTTCCTGATGGTAAAGGCTGGGAAAAGATGACATCTTTAAACATACCATAATCCTCCATGTTCTCCAGAGAAGCAAGAACAGGTATGCACGCCATGGCGGAGGGCTGCTTAAATACAATCTTACCTGTAGAAACATTAAGTGGGTATTGTGCAACTTACCTCCTTGGGATCAGGAGCTAAAGCAGGGTTTTGACTCAGAGCATCTGCCAAACCATTCTCATTGTCCTTCATAAACTCTTAAGAAAACATAAATTGGGCAAGAATCTCAGTTCAGAGTGTTTGCCATGGAGTTAAGACATGAAGGGCGCGGTAGTATAGTAGGTCATGGTGATCTGTATAAATGCAGAATGGCTGGGAAAGACCCATGTAGATAATGACGTCAATAGGCCAGTGCTTCCACCACCGCCAATAATTCTTTGTCATAAACAGTGTACTTCAACTCAGGCAAAGAACATTTTTATCAAAAATATCCCATAAGATACTCCATTAACCTTCTGCCCACTGGTAACAAAGCCACAAGCTATTTCAAAGTTGATACATCCATAGCCATAATAAATTCCCTTACAGAGTTTACGTGGTGAATATCTGACGTGGAAATCAAGGTGCACTTCACTTCTTGGAAGGCAACCTCCAGTGCAGAGAACCATTGAAGAACTTTGGCCCAAATCACCTTAAAAAAGGCGCCGCTACCTCAGATATACTTGGCGTAAACTTTTTCTGGAAGGTGCAAGCCCCCCAAAAAAACTTCTCAATTTTTTAACAAAAGTTTTTGTTGGCAAATCACGAATTTACTTTTCCTTGTCTGGAGTGATCATGTGGTTTTACCAAAAATGATGTTACCTAAAAAGTGACCTGGGGCTTTAAAAGTCACACTTACTGATTTTAACGTCAGTTGCTGCCCTCAAATGCTCAACCACTTGCCGCATAAGAATCTCATGGGATGCTTAATTAAAGGAAACACCAGAAGTTCATCCATGTAGGCCATCGCACATATGCTCAATTGTTCTCAAGTCTGCATCTATTTGACATTGGAAAATTGCAGGCGCATTTTTAAGCCCAAAAGTCATGACCAAGGATAGGAAATTCCCTATCTGGTCCAGAATGGAGTGAGCCATTCCTGCTCCTTTTTAATATATATCTGATTAAAAGAGTTCAGAAATCTAGTTTGGAGAAGACTCTGGCCCTCTCAGCATAATAAATTTTTTTGACTCCACTGGGATTGGATACAGATTTGGTATGCTAACATTATTCAGGATCACATAATCCTCATATGGGCTTAGCTACCATTTGCTTTTTCCACAAGGAGAAGTGGGGAGCATACCAGAGAGGTAGGCTGGAATATGGCTCCTTTTGCTAACCGCTCTCTAACCCACACATCCAAGATTGTCTCATCTCATAAAGTTAAAGGGTAGATCAGGTGTAAATGTGAGCCAGGTCAACAATGAGTCTGAAATCACAATCAATCCTATATATGCTTGTAAGACGCTGGCAGAAGCCACATCAAACGAGACTTCAAACCTTCCAAACAGAAAATTAAGGGTACCTCTGAAGTGGTCTTCAGGAGGGGCG
Organism: Massospora cicadina; assembly: GCA_022478985.1. Taxonomy (NCBI): domain Eukaryota; kingdom Fungi; phylum Entomophthoromycota; class Entomophthoromycetes; order Entomophthorales; family Entomophthoraceae; genus Massospora; species Massospora cicadina. The sequence continues at coordinate 43,443 of JAKSZP010017173.1, forward strand.
CAAAGCTGAGCGTATGTACCTTTGGCCATTGGGGCAAATGTCTCTGAGTGTTGACTTCAGACAATGGGATTACTAACTCCTGACCACTCTACAGAGATAACGTCAATGTATTGGCTTTCAGGCTGGTTCTGAAATCAAATTTTCGCCACTACTCCACACCCAAAATAATGGGTACAAGAGATTTATGACTGACAGGAAGCGATTAGCCAAATGGTACTTGCCAACTTGATGATCCAATGACCCCTGAACCTTCAGCGTGGGAATACCCTGGGAGGCCCCTCAACTAACCATACCACCATGCAATTAATTCAACTTAAGGTAGTCAGCTAGGTCTTGTTCATTAAAATTCTTAGAGGCTCCATTATCCACCAAAATAATTGTTCTGAATTCCCATAAATGGTAAAAAGGGTAGCATACGTCAAAAAATAATCAAAATAGCCTTTATTCATCACAGCTAAAGCCAACAAATCACCATTAAATTCTTCATCAGATATAATCATGCCACCAGGATAAAGTTTTGCATAAAAATGGAGTGGTTAATAGCCCACTATCATCACACAAGACACATACCCCATTACATCCTCAGCAATAGCATACACATTTGCATATTGTAAAATGCCTTCTTTTCTACCTCCTGAGTCCTATAAATCATAGTGAGGGTCAAGAGCTGGTTCTCAGGGTTTTAATGGTACACAGAAATGGGCTCCATATTGGACCTGCAAGGAATCCTAATCAGCTCATTTAAATTTATATAAATTTGTTAAAAAACGCGTTTTTGGATGTCAATTACACCATACCTAATCTGATAGATGGTTGCTCATCTCTATCCAACACCATACCACTAGGACCCGCCATTGATAATTTCAGCTGGTTCCTCAGGAAAAAGGTGCAAAAGTTAAGCCTAATCAGATGAACTCATTTCTAGATTTGAGGCTAGACTCGCACAAATACATGAATTTGTCCAAAACAAAAGGATCAGTGGAGAGCCCTGCCCTATTTAAGAAAGAATCCATGGTTTAGGAACCATAATTATAGGGCATCTATGGTCGATATAATTATGACTAAATCAACTGAAACATTTACTAAAGACTCAGGGCTAGACCCCTGCCCAACCTTGAGTTTCTCTGAAACCAAAGGAATGGAAAAATAAGACACCTCTCATTTTAAAGGCTTGCATGAGTTTTTTTAATTACTAGATTGTAAGGCTTGCATGAGTTTTTGTGGACAGTATTTATAAAGGCCTCATGAGTGAAACGATAATAACTAAATTACCTGGCCCCTTTCTGGTTGTGGCAGAAAAATCTCCTCAAAGGGCTTCAATCAGATGATCAAAGTTAGCAGGGGGAACGTTCCATACCAGGGCATTTCTTTCATAAGCATCCAATGTTGAATGAAGAAATAACATTTTAACTACAACAGACAAAGGCTAGGTCTGAACCCAGTTACAAAAGTCACTCAAATAAACCTTCAAAAGTGTAATGATAGTAATATTCCATGGATTTCCTAAGTCCAACCATAGGAAATCCACTATTACAATGGTTGCTGATACCAATTTTCTGAAATCAACTTAATTGATGAGCTGATGCATTTTAGGATCATTTTATAATTAAATATAGATTTTTAGGGTGGATTTTATTTAATTTAGGTTCCCTCGATCTGCCAGAAGATGCAAGTTGAAATATTAGAATTTGTTAAGCCTTAGACACGCCTAAATTATTATTAATTCATGTAGCTCATGCAGGGCTTTTATTTAACAAGTAAGGATGTGTTTCCCTTACCTCACTTGTTAATTCTACATTATCTTGGTCTCCTTCTAAAAACAAAGCTCGTTTGCTTATATTTAGCGCCATTATAAATTTATTAATTTTATATTCTCTGGGGACCTTGGTTGCAATAAACCATGGTTAGGATGGAGCATTCAACATCCAGTAGGCTGAGGAAAGTGGTTGCACAACATGACAAGGTTGGGGTCATGATGAGGTTGTAAAAGAGTGCAGCTGAGAGAATCTGAGAGGTGAGAGGAGAAGAGTTTGGATCCTTCAGACCTCAACCAGGGGTCAGCATATTTTGTGTATTTTAATATAGCCCCACAAGCAATATCTGGACCCCCAAATGCAGCGGAATTTGACCATTCTGTTGGACGTTAAAGAGGGTATTTGCATTCCAGCACAATTCTGATGCTAAGAAGATCAAGGCGACTCTCTTAAGAGCATAGGCTTACATATGATGAGGTGGCAAATAGGGCCTTGGGAGCCCATTTGTTACAAAAAGTGCCAGAAAATTAGCCAGATGGATTCCTCCAATGATTAATCGTTATTTAGGTTGAAATAGGTCAATTCCAGTGGAATGGCTTATTAAACTTAATTTTGTGGTTATTAGTACGATTTCATGGTGAGTTGCTCCCAAATTGGGTTGAGCCAAATCCATATTCCGCCAAGATTGGAAGATAGGTACAAGTGGGGCCAATCGGTGGACCCAGATTATGATAAGGATCACTAGCAACTAATAGCCGAGGTTAATCAAATTAGTTTTTTATCATATGTTGGTGGAACCTAAGGATTCCAAGTTTGAGGTGGCTGAGGTTGTTTCTATCGCCTCATATTTAATAAGCAAATATTGCCTGAGGAAGGCGATTCCCCAAACAATCAACTATGATGAGTTGAAATATGATGTTAATGAGATGCTGAGATATTTAAAGTTAAGCAAGCAACTGAAAAGGTTTCTGGCGTATACTAAGCAACTTGAAGGTTAAATTTAATTCAATATTTATTTATATAAGTAATTTATATGGCCCACTGGCAACTGAAGGCCAAGGATGAAGCCAAAACAAATAATCAGTCATTGGGAAGGACAAGGCAAGGGGGTCAGCGCCAAGGAAGAGAGTAGTACAGCGGAAGGCTAAGAGAATGGTTGAATGGAAGAACCAGCGATGAGCTGATAGGTCAGCAATGGTCGCAGTAGCCCTTTTGTACATATAAATACCTGGCGCTTCCCTTTTTAAAATAAACATCTCCATTTTCCTAATCTACCTTTTTTATATCTTATTGTTTATTCTTGTTGGCTGGGGGTTAAGCTGGGGGCCCCAAATGGTGCAGGTGACACGCCAAGGGGTCAGCTGGTGCTGCTAGCCCTGTCATCTAAGGCAAAGTGGCAAGGATCAACTAGTCTTCATACTGGTTGGCCTGCTGACCAGCAGGGCCCACTATTGCCAGAAAAGCGATTTTCTGACAGTGGTGCTCACTACAGGGGGTTCTGCTGGTTGCTTCCAAAGTAGCTGATGGGTTGGTGAGGATCCAGAAAATGTTTGCGGTGAGGAGGGGTAAAATCTGGACGCCTGCCCCACATGCCAAGGCTGTAAATTAGGAGGAATACCATCTGGTTAAGTGGGGAAAATTTCAGAAATTAACCATATGGATTCCTCCAATGAGTTATTGTTATTTGGGATGAAATGGCAAATCCCAGAAGAATGTCTCATTGACTGAATTTTGTGGTTATTGCTAAAATTGTATGGTGAGTTGATCCCCAAATTAGGTTGAGCCAAATCCATATTCTTCCAAGATTGGAAGATAGGTGCAAGCGGGGCCAATCGGTGGACCTGAATTGGTATAAGGATCACTAGAAACTAATAGCTGTGGATGATCAAATTAGTTTATTTATCATATGTTATTGGAACCTAAGGATCCCAAGTTTGAGTGGCTGAGGTTGTTTCTGGCGCCTCATATTTAATAAGCGAATATCACCAGAGGAAGGCAAATCCCTAAACAATTGACAATGATGAGTTGAGATGTGATGTTGGCAAGATGCTGAGATATTCAAAGTTAAGTGAGCAACCAAAGAGGTTTCTGGAGCATACTAAGCAAATTGAATATCCAAATTAAATATTTATTTATATAAGTAATTTATATGGCTCACTGGCAATTAAAGGCCAGGGATGAAGCTAAAACTAATAATTGGTCATTAAGAAGGACGAGGTGAGAGGGTGATGCCAGGGATGAGAGTAGTACAGAGGAAGGCTGAGAGAATGGTTGTCTGGAAGAACCAGTAATGAGTCAATAAGTCAGCAATGGGTGAAGTAGCCCTTTTGTACATATAAATATCTGGTGCTTCCCTTTCAATGATCATCTCCCTTAGCCAAATCTATCCTTTTTTATAAGATTATGTTCATTCTTGTTGGCTTAGGGTTAGGCTGGGGATCCCCAAATGACACGCAACACGCCAAGGGGTCAGCCAGTGCTGGCCCTGTTGCCTAAGGTAAAATGGCAAGGATCAATCAGTCTTAATACTGGTTGGCCTGCTGCCCAGCGGAGCCACTGTTGCCAGAAAGCGATTTTCTGAAAAAAAAAGCCTCCAGCCTGATGCATAGCAAAGAACTCATAGAAGGTCTGAAAGAATGACATGCCAGGGTGACGCTCCTCCAGAAAATATCCCAAACCTTCTACCATTTCCTGAAAATGCATCTGTGCATAGAACACTGAGAAAATCCAGTCAGATGCACCAGAGGTCATTAATAAAGCAGATCCACCATGTGGGGTATACAAGGATGGCTCAAATTTCATTAATAGAAGCCTCTAAAGCAATGGAAGATAGCACTTGTTGGATATAAGAGAAACTTCTGAGGTGAGTCTCAGAATCACACCAACACCATCCCAAAGGGTCTGAGACCACCAGGTACAAGCAGAAAAGGTGGGAACTTCCTAGTTGGCTGTAGTGAGAATAATGCTGAGATGCACTAACAATAAACTAAAATACAAACATGGGGTGAGAAACATCAAGCCCATGATAAATGGCCAACCCATCTGTGGGAATCTAGCTGATTTTTGCTCACTTGGTGCTTGACATCTGCAGGATTCCACAAAGATTTTATAAAAATTTAAATAAATAAATTGCTAATAAAAATAGGTTTTTATGATTTTTATTAGCTGTGCAATAAGGGAAAAATGATGCTACTCAACCTCCAATTATCTTGTATTTAAAGTAATTTTGAAGGTTGAGGGGAAATTGGGAATATGTTCAGAATAGCCTGAATGAGCCAAATTAGGAAATATGCAGGAATAACATATCATAATTCAGAAACTTGTATCAGGGCAGCAGAGCAAAGGAAGAGGAATTCTGATTGGCCCAAATATACCTGTGAGGTAACATTTTTATAAACTTGAGCCAATCACCACCTGAGAAATTTCTTGCACCTTGGGGGACCTCCGCCAAGCCTATAAAAGGGGGGTCCCCACGCAGGTGCATTGACAGACTTTGTTGGGGTCAGGGGAGTGCCATCTGATGATTCCCCTGAGGTCCATGGTGCAGTTGGAAAAATCTGACCTGCTGATTTTACTAATGCCAATACAGGTTTTGAGCTGGTGATTCCCCAATTTATGGGGTTCTACCAAGAATTGGCTAGGAACTTTTGACCAATTTCATTGTCTTTTGCATTTTTACTATGATTAAATGAACTCTTAGCAACATCAGAATATTGCAAATGGCCAACATTTCCCTTTTTCAGAAGAACTTGACCTGCAGCATTCATATTTCTAGCCGCAAAGGTAAATGTCTGACAACATCCAGTTCACAATCAGGGAGAGGTTCACATGGGTATTTCTCACACTACATTAAAATGGTGGTCCACTGATATAGAGATTATATGTAACTCTCTCATTTCCCAAAGGTGGTGCGTAATGCACAGCCACACAATCAGGGAACAAGCCATTAACAGAAAAGGAAATAGGGCACCCTGAAAGTTGCCATACACAAAGGACCCAGGGAGAGAGTGCAAACAGTTTGTATAAATCAATAGATATACTAAAAATGTGAGGACTTGGTTGGACCCCAAGGGGGAGTCCATAATCAAGTGCAGATCAATACTGGGGTTCTTGAGCGCCATGATTTGGAGGGTCACAGGATTTCTCAAGGGTAAAACAAAAACCATATCTATTTCATTAAATAAAGTGCCTTATGTTGTTAGAGACCTCCCCCAGGAGGTCTGCAAAGAGGTCACCAAGTAACCATCTGATAGGTGTAAAAATGAATGTCATTCTATTAAAAATTAAATTGGCTAACAAAGTAGGTTGGTCTCAAATACTAATTTTAAAAAATTGGGGTATCATTTTTCATTGGGTGAGACACTGTGCACAATACAACTAATATTTGCAAACTACCATCCTTTGTGGTACTATAGCTTAAGTTTACTTGCACTCGGGTGATTGACTGCAATTGGATTTTGCCAGATTTGGCAATATGGTAAACTGAATTGTATTTAAAGCCCCATTTTCCAAGCAAATGTAACATACTGTCATAATTTAAAAATAACTGGTGAGCTTCATAGCTGAGGATGTAACGCTCCTGCAACCATCATGTGCAACCCCAGAACCAACTTGGACATATTTTTCCCTTACACAGCATTGGTCTAGGGTGTGCTTCAGGTCAGACGAGTTAATTAGCTTGATCTCTTTGACCTCTTCACTCTCTGCCTTGTTGGTGCAATCTTTCCATACAATTATGTAATTTAAACATGGAAATTAAAAATATATAAATTTTCGCTTCTTGCATTTTAATATTTTTTCATTTTACTATCATGAAATTAGTTGTACAAATCAGATGGCTTTGAAGGTGTGCGCACAACAACTCATAAAGTTTCATCACAATCAGATTAATAGTATAGGAATGCATACATTATAAACAAACAAACGTTCATTTTTATATAATTAACTTATTCCCTGGCAGCTGATCATAATATAAACCCAGGTTGACAAATGATGACTTCTGGATCAACAACAATTTGAACCAAGATCTTTTTGCAGCCATGCAGCAAACTGATGTGGAATACAGCTGAATCCGCTACCTCCATGACAACAGACGCCCAGTTTTTCCACAATTTTTATGGTCTGATTAGAGGGAACTTTAAATTGACACATATTTTTGAGTAAATTAAAATAAATATGGGTTTGCAAGATCTGATTAACTCATAATGCTTAGACACTGTCAGCCAAAATTTAAAATAATCCAAATTTGAGGAATCTGATTTGGCCATACCCTTAAACTATCAGTGGCAGAATTAAGAGAATTGACCTTAAATATATCTGGTACATTATGATTGGCTCTGTTTGAAGACTATTGATTAAGCCATCGAGGTTAGAACATCAACCTTATCCATTTGGTAAATTCTTCATACCCTGATTGGTCTACTAATCTGTGTTGGATACAAAGATTTTTGAAAATTTTAATCTAATAGTAAATGACAAAATGGAATGGTAATATCAGTGTGATAGATGAAATGGTACAGCAAACTTGAATGGCTAGCCATAAGATTTATCATGCTCTTAAGCCTTTTACAATTGGGGAAAAGTTTTAAATTCTTAGATCTTAGACATCCAACTAAAGTAATAAGGTATGATTTGGTTGAGATCTGATTGAATAATTTGGCTTAAACTTTCAAACGGTTAAAGTTTTAGACGTCCGAGGATATCCCAGTGGTAGAAAATGGACTCTGACCTTTGCCTCCCGAGTTTGATCTCGGTAGATGAGCTTTGGTTTGGGTAGAGGACAATTTTGACTGTTGGGGTTGCGCACCAATGACTCGAACCGAGATTGCAAATAGCAAGGCGGCACTTGGAGCTCCTGACCTATTAGAAAACTGTGGGTGAGCTTTACCAGGACTATCCTCCTTACCCATTGATTTCGATTTTCCCATTTCCCTATTAATCGGTGCGGTATCATCCCTAGATCAGCCCACCTCAAATAAACAAGCTTTAGACGTTCGGCCAAATTTTCCGTTTTTCGATCATCTTTTGCATTTTTTTGTAAATCGAGCTTTGGGTAGTAGATAAAATTTCAAATTTGGAATTCACCCAATCAGGTTTAAGTTTAATTGGGCTACTAAGAATTGAACCTTATGTACTTGTCTCGACTCATGGTCCTATCTCAATAAACCTTGTACTCGTCTCGACTTTTTGACTTTAGCAGCGCACCTCTTTCCCTTGATTACCAATATAGTAAAGGTTTGATAATATTTTTTTGCAAAGTTGGTGGCTTCTGCATATTATTAAAATTATATTAAAAAGGTTCGTTTTTTTGGCTTAAAAGCTATCAAATATAGTTGATTTGAATTTCTGGTAGAGCATATAGTTAATTGAGAAAAAACTTGTAAATAACAAGTCTGTAATTTTTGATCACTCTTATTTTTAAGGTTGCTTAGACTTTACCCTTCGGTGGTTCGCAGAATAATTTGGTAAATTTTTTTAAAGTTTTTGGTGTTTTATTCTATAGCCTTGGGTTTTAGTCGAATGGAGTTTCTTTTGGGTTATCAGTGTTACGTTTTTACCATTCCATTATGTCAAAAAAGAGCTTGGTAATTTTTAGGATCGCTGCTTATGCTATCTTTTTTCAACTTTGACTAAAGCGTGTTGGCCCTCCGTTATACTTTCTCTTCCGGTAATCTACCCAATCTTATCGGGTATCACAAAATCCTTATCAAGCAGGGTCTTTTCTATCGATTGTTGTCGACTTCTTTTGAATTGAGATTGGCATTTTCTCTTATTTTAGCTTTGATAAGCGCTTCTTTTTTGTGCATTAGCAACCTGAATCTAACAAAAATCCTGTTTGAGTTTAGCGCTCAATAACAATTGCTGAACGCCTTTATGTTTGTTTATTGAGTATTCAACTTGAATTGGGTATTTAATTTAGAGAGTCTCTCAAAACTTTGATTCTGGCAGGATAGTTTTGAAATGTTGAACTTCGAATTCTTGTGGCCTTTTACGGGAAAGCATTTACTTAATATGCCTGCTTTAGAGACGCTACTTGTCTGATGGCTTAGTGATATGTAACGTGGTTTTTTCTATTTTACGGAGCTTGCAATATTTCATCGGTTTAGACACAATTGTTAAGAATTTGTACCATGGGTATTGGTTTAGCCTCCGAATAAGTGCTTATTTTAATTTCGCAACTCAATTTGCATATTTGATTATGCGCTCAATGGATTTGCTTAGTTTACCAATTGAATACCTGGTTAGATATATCGGCTTAGAACGGATGGAGGAAAGCACGGCGGAAAACTCTGCGGTAGCTGCTGCAATAGAAGACGATTCAGAGAAGCAGACTCCAGAAGAACAAGAGCGCCTTCCCTCTGAGCTAGTTTCGATACAAGATGCTCCTATAGAGGTTCAGGTTAGCGAGAAAACTGGGGTTAATGCTACAGTTCAGGAGGAATCTTTCAAATATGACAGTAAGCTGCCTATATAGCCCTAATTTAGCCCAGTCCAATCGGAGGCTGACATATGTGACCCTTATAAGTCACTAGAAGGCACTAACGCGCTTTGCACCCCTACGTCAACTGCTTTAGGATCGTCGGGTTCGAACAATTCCACCGTAATTATTGACGTTCCCGTTATGGAAGAATTTGTTCCCTCAACCGGACATGAGCCAACAGTCAGAACTCGAACTTACTTGCTGCCGACAAAATCACAGGTAGCCAAGAAGCGAGATGCCAAACCCACCCCAGCATTGATAAAACAAGCTGCTTCCCCATGTTTGAAGAAGGGTGAACCGTTCTCGTTAGCAGCCACTATGAGAATGCAAGGGAATGTTGTTCCTAGCCGGTTTTTAACCAAACCAGCTCCTACAAAGGGCAATACTGGGCCCAAACATCTAACACGGCCTCGCTCACCAATTTTGGCGACCAAGAGCCGTAAACGTGCCACCCCTCCCATCGATGATAACCCAGCCCCGCCGCAGTTTAAGGCTTTGCCTCTCAACAAAAAGATATTTGAACCCCACAGCTGCCAAGGCGTTCCTAGAGTGGTTCCGCAGTCGGCTACCATCCCAAGATCCCCTAAATTCTCAAAGCCAAATCGCCCCAAATCACGGGCTACTGACTCTGGTGCCAATGTGTCCCAAGTTCAAAGTGGATACACTCGTCCAAGCTCCGCTTTAGCTCACTCTAATGCGAAGCGTGCATGGAATTCCAAGCCTCCAACTATCCCTGTCTCTCCTAAGCTACAAACCAAGCTTCGGTTTGGCCTCTCAAGCTTGTCCCCTAAGACCAAGGGCCCAACGGGTTGATGTAAGGTTTTACCCTCGAAAATCTGGGATTTCTCTTATTTCCAGTATCAACGATTGAGCCTTTTGCTTTATAATTTAAATTATGCTATTGCTTATTCAATTTAGCCTGATTTTACTCCCTGCATGTTTTATTTATGTACTGTTCAATGTTTCATTGGATATTTTACCACAAAAGTTGTGGTTCGCTTAAACTAACTCCTGTGCTTGGTGCACAAAAGTCATGCGCCCTCCTGCCATACCTGATGTTTGAAGCACCTGCATATTACGTTATAATATGCTTAAGACCTACTTAGTTGATAGAAATGGCTATTGGGTTATCCCAGGATTATCTATCCAGCCTATATCCTTCCTCTAATGAAAGTAACAAATTATCAAACTCCAAAAAGTTCCTCAGCTTAGCTGGCATTGGAGATGGGCATGAGTATCACATTTCATCTACCAAGATATTAGATTTAAAGCTGCCAAATGTAACTGTACAATGATGGTTGGGATAAAGCGGAGGCTAATTGTTCAGGCTGAAAGGATCAAAAATTGAGGTATGTCAATACTTCAAAGGGTTGGTTTTTATACCTGCCAATTGGCACATCTTTAGAATAGAAACCAGTGATTTATAAACATTTTTAAAAAGTGATTTTGTTTTGATGTCCCCCAAAGGATTTCTGAGTGCGGATCATGCATCAGCCATAATTACCAGAAGCAGTTGTGCGCTTCTAGAACCACAAGCTAAGATGGGGCGTTAGATTTTAGGCTTTTGTTATGCTCGCCGGTGCGTTCTGCACCTAAATTCCAACAATATTTCCGCAGAAGTTATATTCTCAACTGATGGAATATTTAATTTGGGGGATTTGGCAGACCACTTATCCTTAATATTCAATTTATTTGAGGTAAGCCAACCAGGGGATGGACATTACCAAAACTAAAACTTAACGTAACTACTCGATTCAAACGAAATGCCCAAAATGAGCGGATTGAATGATACACACCAAAAATAACAAACCATGTGGGGCAGCGGAAAACCACTTATCCAACCATGGTGGAAGGGGAGGGGGTTTGGGGGGCTCATCTTTGGCAGCAGCCCTTATCCCAGAGTAGGGCATGTGTTAAGATGGAGAGCAAGGGTGTTGGGGCATCAGCGGAATGTAGTATAATATCACTAATGATTAGTATCTCATGGAAATTGCCAGCTAAATAAATGGCGCTGATATATTTAGCTAAAGCTTTTTCACCTTTAATGCAGGCATCTGGGAGTTTAATAAATGTGGCAATGTTGGTTCAGGTAATCTTAGCTTTAGGATTACATGCTACAGTTACCACGTTATGGATAGCATCATTGACATCTTTGTGTAATTGATTCACTGTATTCTTACTTTGAGCGGTGTGGGTTGAGGGGATAACAGGAGGGGGGATACTTCCTGTGAGCATCACCACTGATTTGGTGACAGCTTTGTGGGAGGGATGACAACTTGGCATGACAGCTGCTTTGACTGCAAGCTGGTGGTCACTGCAAAGTGGTTCAGCATTTGGCTGTGGGGCATATAAACAAGGGGGTATTTAGCATCTCATTCCGCATAAATGAACCGCTCAATTTGTAGAGATGGTTCTCAATGAGATTACCCAATTCGCCTATTTCAGCCAATAACTCCTATGGGTTCTGGTCAAATTAAATTGGGGAAATAGTATATGGTTGAAGTTAGGTTGGTTCATTAGAGGAAGCATGGGAGTGAACTGGGGTCCAAGCTGGTGCTTGATTGAAGGGAACATGTGTGGCGCTAAGGTGAGGAGGAAGCTGATTGGTAGCTGCAGGTGCATCTGCAGCAACAGGCTTAGGGAGAGGGGAGGTAGGATTGTACCCCATACTGAAACTTGTGTGGGGTGGGTGGCAGATTGGGAGCTGGTAAACAAAAAATCAGAGCTGTTGGAAGCAGCTAATAAAGGGCGCTTGCATTTTAGTGGTCCAACTTAAAACAGGATGGACAAATCATCTGCTCGCCCTCAACGCAGGCCTAGAACAGATAGTCAGGGGCAGAAGGAATGATGGCATGAGGGGGAATAGACAAGGCGATTTTACTAAATTCAGGGCTGATCATGGCATATGCCCAAGGCCCAGCGAGGCATGTGGCCCCATTTGGGACCACAAATTGTAAGATGGGGTTGGAGACATAGGCTACAAAACTGACCAACAGCTCCTGGTGGAGCACCACAGGGGGGAGGTAGGTGGGAAAATCAGTGAACTGAACCACCAAAGTGATATCCGCTGGGAGCTGGGTCTGAATTGTGGGGAGAGGGGTGTGAAAATCCAAGGATTGCTCACTTGTTTATTATTATCTTGCACATCTATTCAGGTTGAAGTTCCAATGATTGATACTCAATAGTGCCTGTAGTTTATGGTATTCAGACTGTTCAAAAACTCAATAAGCCTATTGTAATTGCCTCATCTCTTCTGGCTGATCTTGGGTGTAATTTTCCCTTTGTGTTTGGGAACTTTTTCCAAGGCAGGTAGATATACAAGCTGTGGATTAGGCGCATCCAGCTTGTCAACACTATCTCCAAAGAAAAGATTCAATGAGAAAACCAGGAAAGAGATGAAATAAATATAACTTTTATTATAATCTAACTAATAGATGTCTTGTCATTAGGCCAGGCGCTGGTATTTACACCTCTAGGGCATCTCCTGCCACATTTGAGTACAAAATTTCAACAGATATTTTATCATCTCAGTTCAGCCCTTGAACTGATATGAATGAAATCTTTTCTTAGGTTTATTGGTGGCAAAATAATAACTAAATTGGGAGGATTTCAGGTACAAAAAATGCGATAAAAGCATGTAAAATTGTCCTAGGATCTTCTTAATTTGAGTTTCATCATACTGCTGATGACATACACCTTCTGTGAAATTTTGGAATCAATTGAAGTAAATGATGCACCCCTAATCAGGATGTCAGCAGGCCTCTCCCTCGATAGTACTAGGTACTCCCTTTTGGGCGGTCCATGCAAGTGCTATCATGCTGATTATGCAGATCAACATACGAATTTTGCCCTAGGGTGGAAAATTGATTACGTTTTAGTTCATCTGTTGGTCCATGGGATTTTTAGACGTTAAATTTGGGTCAGTCCCAAACAATTTTGTATACTGAATGTTTGATATTGTTCTGATAATTGGAACCAACTGCTGAGATTTGATGCATAGGAAATAGGCCATAATATGTGAGCTTAATTTGGCCTGAATGCTTAGATAAAATACTTGATTGAATTGACATCGAGATATTCAGCCCAAATTATATAATTGCAATAGGCTTTTGAGGTGAGAGTATAGGTGTTAGCTCAAGCGTTGAAGGGATAATTACCCCAATCTGATAATTATCAAAGATTTTTTTGAGTCAATTACCAGAATCTGAAACATGCATCAGGAGTCATGAGGAGGTCATGTAGCCTCTCAGCTTCACTATTGTCAAAGTGAAGAAAAGGCAGCCTCGTCAACCATCTACTATCATATGGTGAGTTCCTGCCTGGTTTAATGGTCATGTTGTAGGGCTGGAGCTTAGGAGCCTATCAAGCCAGCCGTCCAGTGGTATCCTTTATATTCTGCAACCATTTCAAGGAGGCGTGGTTGGTAACCACTTTGAATTATGTCCCACATATGAAGGGGCAATAGTGCTTTACAGCAATCAAGAAAGCCAGGAACTCCTTCTCAGTGACGCTGTAGTTGCGTTCAGCTTATGAAAGCATTTTGCTGAAGTAGGACACGGGGTGATTGATGTCAGGATAGCGCAAGCTATGTTTAGACCAGCCTGCCAGTCTGGATACCAAAACATCCAAATGACAAGCCCTAATGCCAGAGGCACTGCTGCTTTCATGACGTTAATTTGAACTGGAATAAATTTTGTAAGCGAGCGCCAATAGGTCATAAATGTGAATAGGAACCTGGCAATGAACCAGGTTATCATTGCCCCAGGGTCCGTCGGTTTGAGAGCTGGGAAAAATGGGGTTGGGTTAGGTGGTTTGATTTTTCGCCATAATAAAAATAATGATTTTGGGAAATGGGATTATATTGGATTTAATAGTAGAAAATCAACTGTCTATTTTCTTAGTGTGTTATGACTGCTTATATAGAATATTGATTTGGGGAAAAGCTTATAAAGGCTTGTGATTGGGGCCCTTAGATTTGACCTAACCTGGTGAACTTTGAGTGAGGTGGGAAAACAAATTTAATTTTGAACTGACTGTGAAAGAGTCTGTGATGGGCCGAGTCTTTATTGGTTTGACTTCAGATGCCCAAATTGCAGTTTTATCGCGTTTCTAATGGTTAGCACAATGGAGTCTCACTCAACAGGCAACAGGAACCTCCCAAGTCCACCCCACATATGGGCAGTCCTAAGAGGTCGGAAATGGGTTTGGGGTACCCAACCTGCGTGCACCTAGTTGTTTTGGCATCAATTTAGACAAGCGAGATTTATTGAATGACAATTCTAATGTTTGGAGGGAGGGTTTTAATCTAAATTAATACTTGACGATAAACTAACGACATTAGCAAGTTCTGACAATGATTTGGCATTCAGCACATTTGTCTTAGAGGGTACTGCCTTTCAGGCTTAGTTCCCAATGTTTTGAGGTAGGTTTTGAATTGGTGACAATCTTCACAATGGCCTAATGCCATTGGCATCTTTAACGAGAATATGGCACTGGAACCATTATTTTTGGAAGGTATATGCCCTATGGGATTTGTCCCCAATGTTTTTGAAGCAGGTTTTAAACAACAATCACATTTCCCAATGGCCCAATGCCATTGGCGAGTTCTGTCAAGAATTCAACACTTGAATCTTCATCTACTGAATATGCATGTCCATCAGGCTTCGTTGCTGAGGGTTTAAGGTTTCAGGATCTTTATTTTGAGGACTCATTGCCATTGACTTCATGAGGACCTTTAGACCCATAAAGATGCCGACTTTCAAGGATTTCTGCACAAATTTATTCAATTTGCAGTACTAATTTAGTGCAGCAATTGTGAGGACATATGGTGGAATCTTCAAAGGAAGAGCTATTACCCATCGCTCATCTACCACATGTTTGAGATCACCCTGTGAGACAAGAGGGACAGCTGCCCTTCTCAGACCTTTTCTTGTAGGAAATGGGAACACTACCCAGTCAAGGCAGAGAGGACGCTCCCCCAGACTTACAATCGACCCCATTCTCATCAAATTGAGCCAAGATAGCCTCAGCGGCAGAGTTGGAGGCATTCATGAGCAATATGAAGGGCTTGCCATAGTCATGGTGATGGAGAATCAATTGTTGTTACAATAACTCCTTCAGGGTCTCAAACGCGGCTTTTTGTTCAGTACCCCAATGTAATGGAGTGTTTTTAGCCACGAGACATATGAGGGGCTCACTGAGCTGAGCGAACTTGGGAATAACTTGATGGTAGTACCCCATCATGCCCAAGAATACATGGATGTCGCAAAGGGTTTTTGGGCGCTGGCATCTTGGATATTGCATAAACTTTATCTTGTAGAGGTTGGATCCCATCTTGTGTGATGGCGTGCCCTAGAAAATCCAGCTTTTCTTTGGAAAAAAGTACACTCGGAGGGTTTTAGTTTATGTTAGATGCCCACAAGCGTTGAAAAACTCTTTTAAGTGCGTGAGATGCTCATTGAACGTCTTGGAGAAGAATTTGATGTCATTGAAATAGATAATCACGAAGCTCAGCTTAAGATTCTGGAGTATGTGATCCATAGCCCGCTGAAAAGTTTTAGGCGCATTAAACAACCCCTGAGGTAGTCGTGTGGGTTAAAACAAACTCTCTCTGCAGATAAGGGCGCACTTCTCCTGATCCTGTGGAGAAAGGTCCATCTGCCAATACTCACTAGCCAAGTCCGTAGCAGAAAAGAACTTGTACTCATAGAGTTAGGCCAGAGCGTCGTCAATATGAGGGATAGGGTATCTGTCCTTCTTGGTGAGGTTGCTCAGCTTACGGTAGTCCATAACAACCCAATGACCTCCATTTTTCTTATTCATTAATAGAAAAGGGATGATCAAGGGCTTTGGAACGGCACCAACAACTCAGCGTCCAGCAGCTGTTTGTGCTCCATCTGCATCTGTAACTCAACTTTGGATTTGTGGTAGGGTTTGGAGCGGATGAGTTGAGCCTCCCTAACATCAGTAGTATGAGTCCAACCCTTCATGTGCCCATAGTCAGTGTCAGATTTGGAGAAAATGTCGTTATAGGTCTCAATCAGAGAGTGGACTTTGTTGAGCTCCGCTGGGGTTAGTTCATTGGAGATATGGATGGTAGGTAGAGTACATAAAGACTGGTCAGCGGGTAAGCCTATATCAGCCATAGACCCAATACAGTTGACTTGCTTATGTCCTCAATGGGTATCAGCTGGCTTCTCCAATCACCTGGTGCTCTTTTATGACCATATCCTTTGGGGTGAGATTTTTCAGCAGGAGAGTGATGGATCACTGATAGGTTGGGTCCAATACGCCTGGAAAAACTCTGGGCTCTAAGATATTAACACCCTCAACGCTGGTTAGATGCAATAAGCAGTTGTGGGGACTTGTAGGGTAATCTTCGTTTCAATTACCCTTTGTTCGCCAGCCTTGATGACTACCTCTACAGAAGCATAAAAAGGAATGCCCTCTAGAGCGTCCACTGATTCAGGCAGCTTCTTTGTATTCCGCCCTGTCATAATGTAATGTAGTGGTAAGGCAGAGGTGGGGTACTCCATGGTGCAAGCATATTCTTTTTTATTAATATCATCATTAATTTGAACTAGAGGAACCTCGTAGTTAAAAAGGGAGAGATAGTCCTGCTTTAAGTTAACAATCCTTTCATGTTCAAGCATATACTGGGTACCAATGAGTAGATTATAGGTATTTTTGGCTAAGGCCACCGCTTGGGACGACAGATGAGTTTCCCAAAACAAATGGGCAGAGAGGAGTACGCCCAGATGGCGCAGGTGTTGTTTGGGCGTGTAGCTCAAAATATTTTCTAGTAAAGGTCAAAGACAGATTTATTTTTTTATGATCTTAGTTGACAAAATGTTCACCGTGGGTCCAGTGTCAAGGATAGCACTAACCTAAACTCAATTAATGATAACCTTCACTTAGGTTAATGTTCCACCCAAGTTGGGGGAGAGAGCAAGTACCTCTTTTAAACGAAGAGTAGAGGCAAGTCTTTTGGCAGTTTCAGGTTATATCTCTTGGATTGACTGCAGGATATGAACACACTGGGTAGATTGAATCAGTGTAGCAATGAGCTGTCAGCGTCACTGGCATTGTCAATAATCTCAAAACCCATCAACAATTGTTAAATTAAGTTTGACGGGAGATTTTAGACATATCCACTCTCTCTGGGTTCAGACTATCAGGTACCTACACTTCACCTGGGGCTCCTATGACATAATGACCAGCATATTCACAACCCCCATCAGATTTTTCATCAGTGGAGTTATTAATGCACATCATGGAGTTCATTGGTTGTGAGGTAAGATCAGAGCTTCCTTTGCTGTAGGAGAGACCCTGGGGGCGTTCATCTACCCTTTCAGCTGTTGGAGGAGAGGCTGTAAATGTTGAAGCTCTACATTTAGCTGTTGATGTAGGGGATTTGGGTTACTACATGGCTACCAGTTTTAGACTAGAGATGGCCAGAGGAGAAGTTGAGGGAGATAGAGGTAGCGTGTCTTAGAAGGACTATATGATATAATAATTGGGAAAGCCTCTCTGAAGAAAAAGAGGGGTAAGGAAAAGGGACGACAGCCTTCACCAACTAGCTTTTTTGAGCTGAAGACGAAGGGAAGCACTTCCCTGTCACAGCCATTATCCTCTGGCTATCTTCACAGGATGGAGAAGCATTTGTGGTGGCAACGCCATAGGAGCAGGTTTTCAGAGGGAGACATCTGGAGAAGAGGCTAGAGGGGTCGGAGTGGATGCTTGCCTCAGAGCTTCTTATGTAGGGTCAAATTCATTGATGTCAGCCAACGCTAGCAAGGACTCCCTGATATCTTATACATTTTGGAATGAGCGCTTAACTGAAGAGATATGCATCGCCAAGGATGGATGGGAACCTATCTGGACAAGATAGCCACAATGGCATCATCTAATGGTAGCATCTTAGCGAGCAGGAGAGGTTTGGGCTTCACTGTAAAACTGATTAACAAAGGTGGCAACTGAATCCCCATCAAGTAGATTTAAGAACAAAAACGCCTATTTTTTCCTACGCAAGCTCTGCGTGGATCCAAATTCCTCAATGAGCGCATTTATTTACTTTTGCCCAAGTTTTAAGGGTGGCCATATAAGGTACCATCACCTCTTGGGCGGAGCGGCTGAGAAAGGGGAAAAATGATTTAGTTTTTGGGGATTGGTTGTCCCTTCCATAGCATCCTCATAGACAAATAGAAACGAAGTAATTCTACCCTCACCTGGAGTATATTTGTCACTTAAAGGGGGCTTGGAGATAATGGGAGCAGCCTCATGAGAGGCTTAGTAAATGCGCTGTTCAAGAGTTTTAAAGCTGAGACAGTGCACTGGCTAGCTGCTGTGCTAAAGCATCTAGACAGGATTCTAAAGCAGCGAGGAGGTTGTGAGGGTTATTCACCCCAAAACTCTCCATTTTTAATAGTGTTTTGTGGTGTACTACCCCCTGTAGTGAGCACCACTTGTTAGATTTTAGGCTGTTTTTGTGCTCACTGGTGTGTTTTGCGCCTAAATTTCAACAATTGTTTGCAGGAGAAGTTGGTTCTCTACTGACGGAATATTTGATTCAGGAGATCTGGCAGACCCTATCCTTAACATTAATTAATTTTAAATCAAAATAAAGATTGTTTTTTATAAGTTTTTTATTAATTGCGACAATAGGGACAAAAAAGAACCATAATAATATGTCGCTGAAGTAATTAAAAAATCTGAAGCTTGAAGTGTGAGGGCTGAGAAATTCTTTATAACTTAAAAGCATCCAAATTAAGGAAAATGGGGTTTGCCCTATCAGACCTTTCAATTCTCAGCTCACTTCAATGGAACAGCTGATGGAGGGTCAATACTGGGTAGGACAATTCCGTTAGATATAGAATTAATATATTTAACCCAATCAATGGGCGGGGATATATTAGCATCTTGTGGGACCCCCCAACCCTATAAAAGGGGTGGTCTCCGCCTAGGTGTGTGAAGTAAACTGGAAGTGGGCTGAGGATGAACCTTGGACAGAATCCCCTGATTCCGCTGCATGGTTGGTGCAATCCAACTACCTGTACTCGTGTTATTTGCCTGAGGAGTATGCATAAAATTATTACCCCAATTTAAGGGGTTCCACCAAGAATCAGCTAGGGTTTTATGGCTGATAGCATCGTTATTTACTCTTAAAACGCTCTTCTCACAATATTGGACTTGTAATTGTCTGACATGGGGTGCTAAATGCCATAACTGTGTTGAAACAGTATTGGCTAGGATGAACATAGTTTCCTCCCACCCTTTTATCATTATAACAAATAATATCAAATTAAGATAAAAAGGAAGATGGGGTGGTTACCTAGGCAGGTGGCTCCTGCTACCACTAAATTAGTTATAAAAAGCATTGGCCATAAGTTGGTACAGGTTACTTCTGTGAGAAAGACTGATCTGACTGTTATGGATGGCCAACTTTTATCTACACACCATGTGGTAAAACAAGGTATTCACTAGTTGATTATTGCTGTATTAGCACAGCTTTACTGCTTGTTGCAAGTCTATACTCTCAGCTGAGCTTTATTGATTAACTTCTAAGTTAATTTCAGCAGATGTGAAGATAGACGTTGGCAGAATTAATTTCTCTATAGAATAAGGAACAGTATCAGTAAGAAACTAAAGTTGAGCATGATATATAACGAGGAATAGCCATAAACATTAGCTATTTATACATATAAAGGCACAAGTTCAGGGGATAAAGCCTGCTAGTAACATGAGTATACATGATTAGAAAGTTGAGATTGCACCTGAGATAAGCTATCTCAATTGTCTGGACTGGCACTATTGTAACCTAACTTAGGCAAGTAAGCCTTTAGATGAAAGGTTTGATGATGAAGTCTAGATCGAATAAGGGAGTGGTACAATATTAGTAAAAGATTAATATTAAGTTGCTAAAATTCCAAGCTTAAACTTATTAAAGCGTGAGCTTTTAGATCACTCCTGATTTTCTAAAATAATGATTTGACAAAGATATGAACATATATTGGAATAAATTTATAACTACTTGAGGGATCAAGGGAAATAGCTATATATTAGTTCTTAGCCATAATTGTTTATATTAAATTTAATAAACTTTTGTGGCAAATAACGTGTATAGTAATTTGGTTAGTCATCACAATATAACCTTGTGCCTCATATCCATAACAACTTGACCTAGATATTATAGTAATGATATAATTTATCTTGGGTATAACCTGTGATATTTTAGTATTTCAATGTCACATTTATCTCAAAGTACCTTATAATAGTTTATGCCAATAACATTTTGATGAAATATGTAAGACAAACATAATATTAAAGCTCCCCTCAAGCTACTACAATATAAATAGACTAATTTGAGAAGCGGTTGCTTTTCATCTTGTAAGCATCATTTTTTAAGCTATAAGATTGACTTATCAAAATAAAATCTTCTTAAACTTTCTTTCATTTGATTGACTAAATTGAATCCAAATTTAAATTTTTAAAAAATAAAAACAAGCCGCTCAGATTGAGCAATTAAAACAGAATGTCGATGCCATTGATGCCTGCCGCCCCAGCTTGGGGTGGTGGTGCGCCGCCTTCTGGCATCCTTCAGCTACTTCCAAAGTGCATCTGGGCTTGCTCTGCTAGCCCTCCCAATGCCACTGGGAATTACGTCCCACCTCAGGTCTTAGCCCATCATCTCACAAGCTCACAGGAGTGCTCTGGAGCCCTTTGGTGCTCCCTTGGAGCAACTTGCATTTTGGCCTCCAGGTCAAATATGGGAATCTTTTCCCATATGTGAGTGCAGCCAACTATTAAGATGGCCACAATGGTTTTTAAACCCGCTAGATATATTGACTCTCGCCAATTTAAGGTCTATTTTGACCTCAGATTTCAATCTGAGGTCAATGCGGCAGCAACATCTAAGCTTCCAATATTTTATAAAAATATTCAATTCACACTGTTCACATGCAGCTTCCGGATGAGGCCACTTTGTTGGTCCAGTTTGCTGGGCTGCCGTCATTTCTCTCCCCCAAATGCCTTCGCCACAAACTTATGGAGGGTTTGGCCATTTATGGCGTAGACCCCATCTTGCAGTTTGTGGTTCCCAATGGGATGGGTCAGTTAGCAGGGCCTCATGCCTTTGTGACGATCTGCCCTTTCCATCACAACACCCACCTCACAATTACCCCAAAACAGTGATCAGATCCTTACCTGATCCCTTTTTGGGCACATGTCAAAAACAGCTGCACCATGTGCCCCTTGTGCTTCAAATTTGATCATTTGAAGAACAAGTGCCCCATGGCTTCCACTTCCACCACTTCCGCCATTCCTCCTTCAGGTGTTGGGATGGCTGCTGCCTCACCCAAATTTTCTGAGTGGGGCGCGATCTTCCCACCCCCTACCTTGGCTAATTCTGCCACTGCTTCCAAAGCAACAGCCAATCAAATAATTAAATTTTTTCAACTTTTTCAAAAATATGGAATCCTGAGCTGATGGCTGAGACAGTTTGGCTTAGCTGCCATGGTCAACTGTTCACAGCCAATCAGGATCTGCCAATGCACTGACTCCAGTGGCTGGCCCGGCATTAGCCAATTTAAATCCATTTAAAGCGCTTAAATGATTTGATAATATGGTTCAGCCTTACAATGTTAAGCCCAATTTCGCCTTAAAGCAATTTTTTGTAAAACTCTTTCAATTCATGTCCCAGCTGTTATTGATCTAAAAATGGTTTCCATGCAAATAAAAATATAAACAAAATGGTGGTAGAAACAGCAGCTGCTCCTGCCAACACCCTCCTTCACCAACATCTTCATGGGGCGATGGAACCCCTTGTTGAGGGTATTCCCATCCCAAATTTCCCCCATGATTTTGATGATGATGCAAAGTATGAAATTGAGAAGCTCACTTTTGGTGCGAGCTGTTCCTGCATCAATTCAGCAAAAACCTCTCTTTTTAACCCCAATTATCCCCAAACCTGCTAGCACATCAAGTCTTTCGCTTGTATGCCTGCTCTCATCAAATATGCTGATCATCAACTTGCCAATATGTTGAGGCGATGGACACTGCCAGCCTCAACAACGAAGAAAACCCCCAATTATACCTCCTTATGCCACACGTCACTGATTTCCCAATCCCTATGCTGTCCACCATGGTCCGCCAACTAAAGCGGGCGCCAGACAAAAGTCCAGAAAGATTCCTCACCTTCTGATATGGCTTCTTAGGCTGATGACTTAGGGACTATATTAGGAATTTTTTTATATCTAATAATCCCTATATTTTGGCTCATTTGTAAATAAAGATGTGTGGCGGCTCCCCCTTTGGTTTGGGCACCACTAGTGTTAAAAAATCTTCTTAGTGTCAACAAAATGGGATGATTAAGCGACCAATTAGCTAACCAAATTATTTGAAAAATACAGGAAGGAAGATGTATAGAGAGAAACTACTTGATAAAATAAAATTACTATAACTATTAAGTCCCATTTAGCATCTATGTAAATTTATTAGTACTACAACCTATCTGTCTATATCAGCCATAAGTTGTTAAAAACCAGAATTTCTTTCAATGTGCGCATCCTTTATAAAGTTGAAAATTCTTATGTTTTAAGTTGCTTCATCAAGAAAATGTAAGGTACTTTAAAAAAAATGATGAGTCAGGAAGCCAAACTTACTTTAGAAGTATCTGAAGATGGCAGTTAACACAGTTAAAACAGCAGTTATGGAAACTATAACTTTTTTGTGATCTATAGCATGTAAAACAAAGAAAAATGGAAAAGACATACTAATGTCCCAATTTATGCAGACTCATCTTTGAGATAAAAAACATTTTTTAGGTGTTAAAAGCTTTTTTTACTCATAAAAATAGAGCCACTAGAAGAATAACTAAAGTTTGGATAAGTTTTCTAAGGAAAGGTAATTAAATTAAAAAGAAGTCAACTGAAGCCTTTTTTCACCTAGCCAACTTTTAGACTAATGTTTTGATACTCATTGGAATGGGTAATCAAGGAGACCTACGCGATTATATCAGGCTTAGTTACCCTGACATATCATTAGGATCTCTCCCCTTTAATACATATCAACAGTGTATCCATTTTTATAGATAATATATAATGAGTAATATTATATCTTTCCCTGAAATATGGAAAGACAAAGCTAAATTAAGGTAAAATAAGGGAGTGAGTGTGGTAATTTGAGGAGTCATTAGTAACCCACCTGGGGAGAGGCTTGTTAAAAAAGTGTTAAAGCATATGTAATATGAAAATAGAGTTTAATTAGAGACTTCAAAATATTATCAATTATATGATAAAGATGTAATGTAAACAGCTTAAATCAATAATATATCAGAGTTTTATCTTAATTAGTAGTAGAATTACCTCATTATTAGACAGTTCAGAGAATTTAGCTTCTAAGGGTAATGCCATACAAACAACAGCTTTTAATGAATTGTAAGCATTTATCAGGTTTAAAATGAGTTGCACGTCTTTATAGATCCCCAAATGGTTTTAGTCAGAAAGAAAAAAAATCATTAATATAGAAATAGACGAAAAACGTTTTTACTATCATTATAATGCTTTTCCCCACCATAATGGTGCTAGTGCTTGTTCAAAAAATAATATTGCAAACCAAAGGCTTAAAACAGAGGACTTAAGATTTATTAGATGCATTTAAAATAACTGAACCTTTTGTAGGAAAAATAA
This sequence comes from Massospora cicadina, assembly GCA_022478985.1. Taxonomy (NCBI): domain Eukaryota; kingdom Fungi; phylum Entomophthoromycota; class Entomophthoromycetes; order Entomophthorales; family Entomophthoraceae; genus Massospora; species Massospora cicadina. The sequence continues at coordinate 67,361 of JAKSZP010017173.1, forward strand.
GATGTTCTTGGATCTAGCAAAAAAATTAGTACATAATGCAACAGACAAAAGAATCAAGGTCCCATTTGTCATTTCTCATGCAAACTTAACTGAAAAAGAGTCATCAATATCAATTGGTGAAATAGGTAGATATCGATTTTATTAAGAAAATCACGCTCAAATTGTATGCTGCATCCTACAAGGTTGAGGTAAAAAAGTCACTTTAACTATGTCCAGCCTCTAAACACCAGGCGTTTTGATCTTAGTCGTTTGTTTATTATTGCATAATACAGACCCATCTTGATCTTAGGTGAAGTGCATCCTTGGTAGCATTGCCTGGATTCTAGTCACCTGTTGATACCAAAGAGCATGCACCCTTGGCATCTCAGTTCACGTCCACTCATCAGGTTGAGATGTGGGGCATGTATGATTGCCTCTTGTCATCTTAATATGAAGGTCCTAATGTAATTGTAGAATTTTGGCAAGGGTGTACTGGGGTTATATGATTGCCTACGGCCTTTAATCTATAAATAAACCCAAAAATGAACTAAAACTTGAAAAAATAATCGCGTATATTGATTTGTTTATTTGGGGATGGTCAGTGAAAGTCCCAATTAACAGCCCCTACATAAGAATGGAAAGCAATTTCCTAATAGGAGCAAGAAGGGGAACAAGCCCCCAGCAGAGACTCTTTCCTTGATCAGTGATCTAGATCATGTGGTAGATGAGTGGTGGATTATTGCCCTGGCTCCCAAAGAACCTCTATCTCTACCCAATTTCCTCCTATTATCTGGTAAAACTGATAAAAGGGGTGGTTAGAGAGGTCATAAAGTATAGGTGCCCCTGGCAGGACTCAAGTGCTTGCCCCAAGGGTGACCAGTCACTGACAAAACCCCAGAAATCGCCCAAGACTGCTTAAACCCCCATATATGCCCTAGTTCACTTTATATGTTCGATTTTGTTAATGTTAGTAGTATAGATCGCAGACCAAACTCAAAGATTAACTAAATTACTTTGATGTTCATTCATGTATCTCCCTCAATGGAACAGGTTCTTTTTAAACTGGATGCAATGTCTAACCATTCTGGATAAATCTGTCTAAGGCTTATAGCATTCCCTCTGAATTATTCTCTGATCTGGAGTTCACACTATCAAAAATTATTATGAAGCAATCCAAGCCTTCTGAAGACCCTCCCAAACTCCTAACACTACTCCTGACCTACCCAAATAGGGTTCCCTGAAAAAGCTTAGCTGCAGGCCAGTTTCCAAAATCCCACCTAGTCATCCCCCACCATATAGGTAGCCACCCCGCCTTAGGGATGGTTGCTAATTAATTTCTTTCTTTAATTACCCTTTCATTGATAAACCAACCTGTTCTTAGTTTGTTTACCATGAAATCCATCCTCCACATTTTTCAATTCATTTCATTAAAAGTATCTTTCAATTTAAGTCACAACCTATAAATTAGACAAGTGCTTATGGAGTGGACTAAAACTCACCAATCCAGCAGTTCTCCGCGCTGTAGAAAGTTCACATACATTTGCTTTCCCAATCCTGTCCAAAAATCAGCTGTACATGCCGCAGATGCAGTTACCTTTGATATGTCCTGCCAATCCACCATTAATTTAGTGTGATAAACCCGTTCTATGTTCCAATACTTATCTTTATTTACTTTTTTAATAACCAACAGCCACAAATCTCAGAGTGGTTGTCGCCCTCCATGCCTCTTCCTCCCATGGGGTTGACCCAGTAATACCTGCGGTTGCCCCAGAACAGCTTTCTAGATTATTATAGGGGAATCTGGTAAGTTATTAATCCATGTTGCTCCTTATTTAACATCTAGAACGTCCCATTAGCAAGCCATTCAGGTTATTTGAGCCCTTGGCCCTCTAGCCATTCAATGGGTAATAATACACCCATCCTGTATGAACAGTCTACTTTTAGTCATATTAAACCATAACATATTAAACTGTCCATCCATTTTTGGTGCTCTTGCCCTCTTCTTTGGAATGGGCGAGGTGCTCCTCTATCTATCTGTTGGGAACTTCTAATACTTTCAAATCTTATTTCCCTATCCCTTGTGGGAAGGCGCCAGGATTTATGTCACAGAAACAGCAAATGAAATTGAGACTGTCCTTCCAGGCATGGTTTATGAGAATTTATAAAGCAACTCAGAATTCTGGGGCATTGCCATCCAAACGACCTAGTAGTGGGTGGGGATGAAGTGATGAGGGATCAGCGACTGTGATTCACTTTCACCACCATCCTTACAAGTAGCTAAACTGTGGCTGCTGCGGTGGTAGCAGATTCCACTACAGTAAACTCCTTGGGCCCCACAAAGGGCCTGGATGTGCTGAGGTACCACTATCATTGATCAAACAAGGAGGTCATGGAACCTCAACCAGCAGGGGAGAAATGTTCTTCAAATAATGGTACATCTTGACGCCAGATGGCATCCACAAGTGGGGACATCCCTAACAGACCATTAACTTGGTAAACTCGTTTGGGAGGGTATGCAGCACAGTTGTGATAGTGGCCACTAGAGTCCAGTCATTGCACAACCCTGAAAACATGTTACTGAGTAGCAGCCGTGAAAGAAAAGGTAAAATTTTTAGAACTGGTAAACTGGGTTGGAAAGGGAATTTTTTATTTATTAAACAAAATATTAAGAATTGACTGACAACAGGGGGTGGAAGGCGAGTCGGTAGGGCGTACGGCTACCAACCTGAAGGTTGTGGGTTCAATTCCCGCCCTTTGCACATTGATTGGGGTGCCAGCCAAAGGAAACTATTGGCAGTTAGTAGGTATAATAACACAAAAACCTTACTCATGACGTAACCAGAAAAATCCGAGTCCCAATCCGGAGGTGAAAAAACTTTCTATGACAGAGTTGACCCTGCTCAGGTTTCATGTCAATACTTTCTCTATTTCTAAAATGTCCGTCCCCCAGTCGGCTTGCCTCAAATAAATAAAATAAAATAAAGAATTGACTGACAACTGTACCAGCGAGGGAGGTTGTCTTAAGTACTAAAGTGCTTAGGGATTAAATGGGATTTATGAATGAGGGTATTGTAATCTTAATCAATTTAGGAAGAATGAGACTACACAACTAACTCAAAATGAAATTGACCTTCCGCTGGCCAGCCAACTCTTGCTCAAATTTTGCCACATAACTTTTCCTTGAACTGCAATTCCTATTGGCATATTGGCAATGCTTTGTTTTCAGGTGACTGGGTGCGCCCATGTTTAGTCCGCATAGGCATGGTCCCATTGGGTATTGAAGGTATTGGTCACCCTTGCCCCCTGGAATTGGACCCCTCAATTCTATCTAGATTTTTTGCCTCTTTAGTGGAATCCAAAAATGTTGCCAGGGATAGGTTCTCGCCACCTTTCTTTTGGCAGTGTTTTATAGCTGCCGCCACCTCTATGTACACCCCCTGATCCACTGGAGCAGTTCTTGAATGGTAAGATAAGGGGAAAGGGGTAATATTGAGGGGGTAAGCCATCACCCACCTCTCATCCACCACATGGACCAAGTTGCCCTGAGTTATGAGGGTACAGCCACCATCTTTGCCCCCTATTTTGTGATAAAATAGAAATTTCATGTGATTAAGGCACAGGGGAAGCTCCTAAGGATATATAGTTTACCCCAGCTGCATTTGGTCTTACAACCATTTGAGCCAATTTTATATATTATATATCATATAATTTGTTTTATTTACAATTTTCCTAATATAGTCTAAGGATTCAAGAACCTTTCCTATACGTCAACATCATGTAATAGAATTAGAAATATAGTTTTTTGGCCACATCACTTATCAAAATAAGTATATCAAGTTATATTCAATTTCGTTCCATCCCACCAGTTCTTTACCCCAAATCATTTATTATTGTTAAATTACCTAAGCCCCACGTCCATGTAAACTCAACTTTCACTTATTATATATTTATCATTATTTCTACCATGCCCCAACGTAGGCATAATACTATTCTTAGGTTTTATTATTATAACTGAAATTTAAGCCTGTAATTCCTAGAGTTTTCCAGGATATCTATGCACTGCAAAAATATTCATGAGTATAAGTTCACTTTATAATGATGTATTAGAATTTTGAAAGAGATCTAGTTTTTACTCTAGTTTGAAGAAGCAAAAATTTAAAAAGCGTTATGATCAAAAATATATTTATGTCTTTATAGTGGTCACTGTCTTCATACAGTTTCCTATATTTAAAAATTTTAAACTGAGATGTCAAAGTTGTAACTTGACGCTTAAGCACCAATTGCAACAACAAATGAATACTACCTGGTTTTTTAGATGGTAGAGAATACCATGTTCCTAGATGAAGCAAACATAATTTATTGAATATCAAGAGGCCAATCTTGCCTTGGCTCCTTCCTCCTCTTGCGTCTCTTTTTTCTCTCATCTGTAAGTCCTTGGAAGCAACACCTGTAGCTTAATTAAGAGTAATTCCCATTTCATACCAAAAAAGATAGTAAGCTAAAAGTTTTTCTCTTTACACCATGGGTAACTTAGCCCATGTGGTATATGAGAAGCGAATGATAATTTACCACCTAAAAATCAATACATTCCCCCCATACTAACCACCCATGAGTTAGTCCTAAAGATTTAGGGTGTGTGTTGGTAAGTGGTGGCGTCCAGGAGACATTACCAGCAGAAAGCTGGAAGAGATTATCCCCCAAAAGAGGTTATCTCCATTGATATAAGATCTGTTGATTATTATAAATTAATATACGGTGAAAATATGTTTATTAAGTCAGTTTTGTACTTGAAAGTCATTAAAGGCCATTCTCCTTTGTAAACAGCAATCATGATCCTATCCCTGATGGGCACAGGTGCAAGAAATTCTTCCCTAAACAATGGGACCAGCCATATGTGGCCTGGCCATGGGCACACCCAGTAACCCACTAAATGAAGCGTCACAAATCAGTCAAGTGGAATTGCGCTGGGAGGAAATTTAGTGGCAAAATTTATGCCTAAGGCAGCTGGCCAGGCTGAGACCAAGCCAGCGTTGTAAAGATTTTATTGTGTCAATCCGCCATAGTTAGATGCATAGTTATTTCTGATGGCAAATGCGTTTGTTTCTGTTCCCTATTTTTTGTGATTTATAGGGCTGGGGACCCCAATATGATCTGCTGTTGCTCCATTTTACCTTTCCGCTATTCTAGGTGTATAAAAACCCTCAAAAATCCAATTTTATTTTTGTGAGTATAATAGGTTTACTGCACATTTGGTGAATATGATTTCCAATTTTGAGAATTACTGGCTTGTGTTTGCAGTTGGCCTAGTTCCTTTGCATTCCACAGTATGCATTGCTGTACCAGAGGTATTCTGTTTAGTGCTTTGAAGTTTACTCATCTTGAGTTCCAGGCCAGTCTTATTACTATCAGCACGCTCCATGACATGATTGAGTGGCCCAGATTCTCACCCCATCTCCATCCTGCCCTATAAGCAGGGTGTTCATTGGTTTTTGTATGAATGTAATGTTCAACCTTTGGTTAGGATGGTGTCTGCTGAGAGGATGGCTCATTCATAGGATTTCAGTTTCTATGCTACGGTTAAGGCATATCTTCTGCCTTAACAAGGGGGTTCTATCCCATGTCAAGTGTAAGCGGACCCAGATTCTCCCTCTTTCTCAAGTTGTCCAGCGTGAATGGGTTACAAACGTGGGGGTGTTGTTTGTCCCTGTGGCCAATAAACTCATCCTCGTCCCACCTTTGTATTTTCTGATGCTAATATTATTGATGTATACTCTGACGCTTCTGAGGAGCAGATGTATGTGAATCATTGGTGCCATTATTATTTGCGGCACAATTGTCAGAGTTAGGGTTTTCTCAGGTGAATGAGGTCACAATTTCGCCCCTGGACAAGGGTCAGTAGTATTTGACATCAACTACCCCTTCTTCACCAGTTTTGTCCTTCACAATCGCTAAGAAGCAAGATCTGGTTTACTTAATGCTACAAATAAAAATCCAGCTGGGATTCCATAGCGTATCCATTTCTGTTTTCTTGGATACAGGTGTAATCAGGAGTTCAATAAGCCTGGAGGTCGCTCAGGATCTGACCCTAGATTTTGATGCTGAGTCCTCAGTAATGAGTGCATTGTCAGACTTTATGACTAGTTATCCAGTGAGATGGCTATTGACATTCTTGATGAAATCCTTTGGCTTCTGCAATAAGTTTACCACAGAGCTGAGTTTGTTGTTTCCAGTCATCCTTTGGGTTGGTTGAGAATGGCGTCAACAGTCTAGTATTGATCTAAAGCCCAGCCTATAGTCTTTTGTGAATCTGCATGAATGTGGCAAAATCTTATTCGTTAATACTTTTTCTTCACTGACGCATTGGTTTTGACTGCTTCAACTCCCTCCCTCACTAAACTACCGCTGGATTTCCCTTTGGGTTTGTTGCAGTCAAGGGTATTTTTGATATAGTGAAGACCAAATGTCTTCCTTCGCGCTCTGAGTATGAATTGGCATTTCATTTGACAGTAATTTAATCAATATCAAATGTCCATTAAATCCCTATAATGAGCAAGAGGTAAGGCCATGGAGATGTGGATAGATGGCTTGCTCCTGAAGGGGTGGTTGTTTAAGGAATACTCTCCCATTGAATCCCCCATTGTTTTCGCTCATAAAGCTGACAAACGCTGTTACCATGTTTGGACTATGGCCATTTAAACAATATCTTTATGCATCAGGATTCGCCCTACTCTGGGTCAAGCCTCTACTATTAGGTTAAGACTTACTAATATTAATTTTTAATACCAACTTGTGCTCCTCATTTATTTGGGTTGGTTTATTTGAAGAAAAGAACATTTCTAAGACTGTTGGGGATTAATAATGATAGAATTCAAGTTTTCTGATCTACCAATGATTTATGCTAAGTATAAATTAAGATATACTTATTATTTATGTTGCTTAAAATTAAGGCCAAGGGTTTTTCACTAAGTGAGGCATTCAATTGCCATTCTATTATTTAGTAATCTATTTTATTGTCTGCTTATACAGAATCTTTTCTCTATTCTCACTTTTAGCCTAAAGAACTCTAAGTAGTACGAGGCTTTCCAAATAAAACTATCATTTTCTCTTATCCATTGGTTCCAGTTTTAAGTTCTTATACCCTTTGGGGTGACTATCCCACTGTGAACTTTGGGGGAACCTGAAGTAACACTTGGGATTTCTGGATTAATCCTCCTCGTTCTAAAAAAAGTGGTGCTTCCTGACAGTCCCCCAAGCTATTATGTAAAATACAATCTAGAAAGGAGGGGGGACTATCACCCTACCTTTGGCCTCTGCACCACCTGACAAGTGGTCAAGCTCAAGTTAAACAACAAGAGGTTAGAACCTTGGATCAGGTGATGGACATACCTGTCAGAAAACTGATGTTTCAAGGAAGGACTTGGATTCCATTGGGAGTACTCCAATACCCAAGATAGCATCCACAGTCCGCATGGCATCGCTGTTCTGATAATTTGAGAATAAGGTCACAGGGATATAATTGCAGGAAATATTGATCAAAAAACATTATCCTCATCCAACCCCTAGGCTGAGTGCCAACGACAATCTTGACCACGCTTACACCTGAAGGCTGAATAGTTTGGTTAGGCGGGGGAGGTTGTTTCGTTCATCTCTTATGTATTTTAGGACTGAATCCCTGAATCATCTGGACACACATTTGTTAGCAGGGAGAAACAATTGTCTCATTGGTTTCATTTTCATCAATTCTACCCATAGGTGCATCCACCAGATTAGCATTTCTGTTTTCTCATAAATATGGCAGAATCAAATGATTGGACCTCAAACTCAGGTTGATAATCTGAGTGCCCTTTTTTGGTCATATATAGTATGCGACACTCCTAGGGGATTATTCCTGAGATTTTCTTTTCTGAAGGAAGTTAATGCTGTAATAACCAAAGGGACAGCTACGACTATAACTTAAACTAATAAGCATGTGTCCTCTATTGGTTGAGATTGTTCCTTAAGAGAGGCCAGAATCTTTGATGATTTATAAAGAGTTAAAAGGTAATTTGGCGGAAACAATGATTTAATAAGGACATAACCAAATACCCCCGCACTCTATCATCAACAAAGCGCTGTAATTTTATAATTTTGGGAATTGAGGAGCGGTTCTTTTAGAAGATTTATGGCTACAGGACGCGCGAATATTCTACAGAGCACCAGAACTTTTAAGCCATTTCACAGGTTGCACATTGTGGGTGTAAGTCCAGGGGAATGTCCCCTCTGCGTGGACTGAGCAGTTTTCCCATTTTCTAATAAGAAGAGCTAAAGAGGACATCTGTACCTCTCGTCACACAGGGAGACCTCGCCCATGTGGTAAATAAGAACTGGGTAACAGTTCTCCCTCTGAAGATTCCCCCAGTCCCAGCACCTGCCTCCGCCAAATTAGTTTACCAAATATGTGAAATCTGTGCAGATATCATCAGTAACATCATCCCCACAAGCTTGATGGACTTTATAAAGCTGATGGCGCCAAACCCTCAAAATTGAAGTTGAAATGTCCAAAATCTACAGGAATAAAGCCTGATGGGTGTGCAACTCATAGTTGGAAGAAGACAAGTAACAAATTCTCAGTTAAAATCGCCATTGACATCGAGCCATTTAGCAATATGGTTGCCAACTCTAAATTCCTCTCAAAATCGCCATGCTTTTTCCCTGAAGGGCATGTATCTCCATTAAGGACTGTTACTGATAGTTTAAAACCCTCATTTCAAAAATTGGGATTGGCAATTGATGGTACCCATTTGATTGAATGAATTCACCAGAGACTGGGCATGGGCAGGTTGGTCATCCTGAACCCGTTTCTGACCCATTGGGACCGCCCCTATGTAGGGTGTCCCTGATGGATTCCCACTTCCCGTCAGGCCAGACGCCATCATGCTAACCAATGTAAATGCAGTAAAGCCTTGGGTCAGGTGTTTGCAGATGAACTGATAGCGACTTGGCCTATGTTATTACTTTGATGACAGTTCATATTACAATCAATTTTACCCTCCCTCAAAAATTCGCTGGGTTAGGTCAAAATTTGAGTGCCCCAATCCCATGCTTTGACAGGCTGACCCAAATCGAACACTATTTAATCAGTCACATCACACTGAAAAATCGTTGGTCAATTTCTTAATTTTCATTTTCAATAGAATTCCCTGCAAGTACCAATTTTTTTATTTTACTTCAAATTCTTCTCACTGAGCTCCCAATGGCACTAATACTGTAGCCCGTCAGTCCTTACATTGGATTAGCTATACCAGTTCTGATGGTCAATATAAATTCCTCCAAAGTCAACTGGATCTATCAAGCAAGAAGTTTGGTAATTTAATCCCAAAGTTGAAGCTATCCACCACCAGGATATCGGAATCCTGTGGTCCCACTTATCTCACCTTCATGCGAGGATCCACACCCTTGCCTCTGCTTTGGTGATTACCTCTTCCATTGTATATCCCAAAGCAGCTAATCCAGTAGTGCAACCCCCTACAGCAAGGCCCTCCGGGTCTGGAGTTGTAAATGCTTAGTTCATTGCCGGTTTTCTTTTCATGCTTGCAGCACATCAACAAGCAATTGTTTCCCAACATTTCGCGCCAAACTACGTCATTCAAGTGACAATGCCACTGCCATTCTGGCTTGCTTTTTGGATGCTTTTGCATCCCAACTGGCAGGCGAGTATAAACTTCTTATGCCGTTTCCATGACATATTTGACCAACCATTTTTTCCCGCCATTTCCGCCCTTCTCTTTGAGTTGGGCGCCACAGTGGTTACCCTTTACAAAACGAGCGTGCAGTCAGTATTTGTCTCCTGCTGTTTGTTTAGTCAAACGCCAATTTTGTAAGTAGCGTTTAAATTTTTTTTTGGAGAAATTTCTCCATGGTAGCAGGGCCCCATGGGTCGCTACTCTTCCCTCAACTTATTCTCAAGAAGGAAATCTGAGTGTCCCCTCCTGAGATATTGCTAACTAAATCCTTGACGCCATTGCCGAGGTGCAAATGTGATCTGTCATTGCACTGGAAATGCTGCTTCACTATCCAACGCCCAGCAAGGTATTGCCCTTTTGGATGTAAATTTTAAATTTATTGAGGGGAAGGCCAACCATGGGATGGACACTTCCGAATTTGACCTGAAAGAGACAAAACTTAGTAACAGGGAAGGCACCCCAGAGAAGCGATGCTATCTCTTGTTGCCAGCGGGAACGCCACTTATGGGGAGGGGGAGGGAACGTGTGAAAGGGCCGTAGCCACAATTGAACACTTGTGGAGGAAGGAGTCTGATTTGATGAACCAAACTGGGAACCAGGAGGAGACCAGCTGTCAGCGACGTGGTGGGAGGTATCCAAACATCCACGCTTGAAAGTGGTCCACCAAATGAGACCGGAATTTGTGGACAGCTTCTGGGAGGGTGGGGGTGGAGCCTGCGATGGCATCCAAGACAATCGTGTGGATAGTCCACATGGCGATTGCAACCACCAGAGCACAGAGGGAGGGTGGAAGGGGGAGGCCATTGATAAAGCAAACATATCTCTTGACAGACTGAAGGGATGTGTTTGATCCTGGACCAGCAGACGTTGAACTTCGCGCCATATCACTTTAGAGGTAGGACACTTCTCCAGGCGGTGGAACAGCGTTCCATACTGGCCACACACGACGCAGGATGAGTGTAAAGCGTTAGAGCGCTCAGCCATATGGTACACCCGCCTCAGGCAGCGCCACACATGGGAACGTATTCTGAGGCTGCAACAGAGGGTGGTGTGCGTATTTCCAGATAGTTTTTTTTGGGTCTTAATGGAGTAAGGGATGTCCATCGTGTCCAGGTAGTCCACCCTGGATAGGACATGGGGCCGAATGGGGATCACGCCATCATGGATGAGTAGCCCCTGTACCTCTTGTGTGAACTGAGGAGAGGGGCGGCCTCTTTGGGTTGTATGTCCGCTAATATGAATTCTCCACTCAGCGCTCCGCATGGAGAGTAGGATTCGTTTGTAGTGGGTTTTAGTCCCGTGAGAACCTTTGGCCGATGGGTGTGAAGCCAGGTATTTCATCAGGGAGTGAGGGTTTGATGGATTGTTGGGGCTTAAGGCGCGGGAGAAGTTGGAGCGGACTGCATGGGACCAGCGTTGGGAGGGGAGTGTAGGGGCAGTGACGGCCGCAATCCAGGTACCCAAGATCTTGGCAGCATGGGTTTTTGAAGTCAAGAAGGCCAATGCCACCATGATGATGAGGGCCATACATGACCTTTAGCCATACTGGTGGAGGGCGGCCTGACCAAAGCCATCCTTGCAGCAGGGCATACAAGGATTTGAAGAAGCTTGGAGAGAAGGGGATGGCGTGGGCTCCAAACCAGACTTTGTAGAGGAGCATAGAGTTGGCTAAAACAACCCTGCCAGTAAGGGAAGTAGGGTGGGCTCTGAGGGAGGCGATGCGCTTCGTCACGTTGTCTAGAATATGACTCTCCATTACTGCTGATGCATACCCGCCTGCCTCCACCCACATGCCCAGATGGCGGACTGGCCCTATGGTAGGGCGTGGCGCGAAGGGGAACACCAGTGGGGCGGTGTGGGGTGAGCTGGGAGGGCGAGCACATGTGTGAGCAGATGGGCCAGGCTGGGCACTGGTTTCTGGGGACCAGCAGTTTTGAGACAAACCAAGGAGGATGATTTTGTTTTGGAAGCGTTCAGTGCAGCGTTACTTACCCGGGAATACTCCTGGATGAGAGCTTCAAGTGTGCGTGAATCTTTATTATTAGACACCCCAACCACACAGTCATCTGCAAACGCCATCATCTTGACTGGGGCTTGGCCTGGCACATGGACCCAAGTGAGTTGGGCATTCACGTTTCGAAGTATTGGGTCAAGGCTGAAGTTGTATAAGAGTGGGCTAAGGGGGTCCCCTTGGCGTAGGCCCCTTTGAGGGCGGACTACTTCCATTAGGAAGCCAGGGCCACGTACTGCCATTGTTGCAGATTCCATGAGCAGCATCACCCAGTTGATGAAGCGGGGGGGTAAGCGGTATTGTTGGAGGCAGGCCCTGAGGTATTCCCAATTTACTCTATCATAGGCCTTCTGTAGGTCCAAGAATACAAGTGCCCCAGAGGCTGTGGACTGGCATGCGTTAGCCACAGAGTGCACGTTATCCCAAATCGACCTTCTGGGGATGAAACCGAATTGTTCTGGAGAGATGGTGGCAGATGCTACAGTCCCTAAACGGTTAGCCATGATTTTTGTTAAAATTTTGGTGTCTGTGTTTGTTAGAGAAATGGGGCACCAGTTGGCTAAGTCTAGCCTATTCCCTTTCTTGAAGAGTGTGACTGTAAAAGCCTCATGTCCTCCTGGTAGGAGGCGCGTTTCCAACAGGCTTTGGTTGAGTGAGGCTAGCAGCAATGGGGATATGTATTTGAAATATTTTTTGTAGAACTCATATGTAATGCCATCTGGGCCTGGGCATTTCCAGTTTGGTGCACCGCGGATGGCTGTCCATAATTTGTTTGGAGTAATCAAATTCATTATTTACGGGTATCAGGAAATGGTGCAGATGTGGGCTCAGTTGAGAAATTCTACCACTTTGGCTGGCTGAATTGGATCAGATTGGTATAACTCAGAGTAATAATTCTGTGTTTTGATTGCACTTTGGCTGGCATATCCGTGATGGAATCATCCAATCTTTGTACCTGTGTGCAGGCCACGCTCTGGCGCGGTACAAAATTTTTTTTAAAAGATATATGCAGTGAACTTGTCAACCTTTATAATGCGTTTGGCCCTGTACTGAACATGAATCTAATGTTTGTGTTGCCTTTTGAGCGCGTTGAGGTGGGCAGCTGCCTCTGCCCACTTCTGGCCCCATTCAGGGCTGTATCCTGTAGCCGGGATGTTGGACTCCAGGTGTGCCAACTCTGCCAGAGCGCGCAAAATGACAGCCAATGTGGCTCGTGAGCGTCTGGAGGAGAGGTGGCAATTGTGGCGGATGGTATCCTCTTTGAAGGTTGCCCATGTGGAGATGGGGTCAGCGCAAAACGGTGCAACAAACTCTTTTGCCAAAGTTGCTAATTCCACCCAAGTGGAAAGTCCTGGCGACGCTAGTTTGGGGGGGGGTGGAGTTTGCACCAATATGGGGCCATAGCCACTGTATAGGTAGGTGGTAGGTTATCGAGACCAGTTGGTGGTTGGAGAATTCCATTTTTGTTGTTTTGAAGTGGGAAATGTGGGGTTGGAATTTCGCCGGCGTAAGGATAAGGTCAATGTGGGACATGGACCTTAATTGGCCGTTGTGGACGTGGGGGCGCGTCATGTTTTTGAGCAGCGGGGCTCGCCGCGGCAGCACATCCATTAACCCAAGGGCGGCCTTTAGAACGCAAAGTTCTATGTGACCCTGGGGGGCGTGGGAGGAGGAAGGCCAATGGTCCGTTGGTGTGTTTAGCCAACAGTTCATGTCGCTGACTACAAAAGGGTCTGGGGTAGTGGGAGGGATTTGACTAATGAGAAAAATTCCTGATGCTCTCGTGCACAGGTTGGGGCATAGATGTTGATAATAGCATGCACCACGTTGGACCACGAGAAAGTGACAATGAGGACTCAGCAATTGAGGAAGGTTTCCAACAATAAAAATTTGAAGAAATTGTTTCTCAAAACTAGCACCCCACAGTGCTCTGACTAAAAGGATAGGGATGGGAGAAGCATGTTTTACAAGCCTCCTCGGAACCTTGTGGAAGTGGGACTCCTGGATGGCCAGGATATCCACGGGTAAAATTTTGTTATAAAAAACTCAGTTTCCTAGCCTGGGACGGCGAGGCCTTGAGTCCGGCTATATTCAACATCCCTAAAGTGAAGGTTTCCCCCATCACACCTTAGGTGCGAGGGGGTGGGCACCTGGGCCCACTAGCCTCCTCTATATCCCCACGGGCCTTCATGGCAGTGCGGGTGTTTGCAGAAATGCTATCAGTAGTTTTGTTGATTTTAGCAGAAAGGTTCACGTTGGCTTTTGCCTTCACTTTTTGTTTCCTGACTTCAGACAAATTTTTTGCGGTGCAGATGAGTTCAGTGCACTGTTGAGAAGGTCAAAAAAAATTTTCAGGTAGGATGGGCCCCAAGTCAGTTTCAACTGGAGCTTGGTTGCAAAGATTGGGTGAGATTGAGTCCCCCATAGGATCCTCAGATTGGGTGGCCCAATCGGCATGGGCTTCCAAATCTGATTGAATGATGGATTCCCAAGTTGCTTCTGCCGCGAAGGTTTTGATGTCCTCCTGGCGTTGGGAGTGTGGAATAGTGGTGTTGAGTTTGGCCGCTTCCTTGGCCGCGGCCCTGCGGGCCTGCTTGGCCTTCTTCTGCTCTTGTGGGGAAATAGGATTTACCAGTAGGTAGCAGCCTTGTGCTCCCCACGGGAAAGCCTCTTTGGTGCTTGTGGTTGGTTCATAGTGCGCCTCTCCGCTGGCCATGGCCGCCAAGGGGTGCTCTTGGAATGTGACGCCCTCCTTGGTGGGGCATGCATGTGCCTTATAGCCGAATTCATCAAAGTGGGTGCAGATGGGGGGCGCGCTGTCCACGGTTAACTGGAAAGGGTGGGTGGTATGCCCTTTGATATTAATAAAAGTGGAGTGCAGGATCTGGGTTAGGTCCTTTGGAATCTCCTCAGTTGGGGTCAGAAATGCGATGGCTTTGCCGGTGCACAGGTGTGGCATCAGCGTAAAGCATTGCATCTCAAAAGATTGTATTTCAATGTAAACGGTGAGACCATCTTTCAGGTGTTGCTCCAAAATGTCACGTTTTACCGTAGTAGGCAGAAAGTCAAATGTGAGGAAAATTTGGTTGGATTTTGTCCATCTGGTGCATTTGGTTTCAGCAACCCATTGCCCTTCAGGGAGGTTGATCACTATGCACACCGCAGCAGCCTCATCTGCTGCCTCCTTGTTTTTGAAACCTAGGTCCATCCAACCACGTGACATGGAGTGAGGTGCAACGTACACCGCAGTCGGGAAAAAGTGTGCACATCCCCACAAAATTTTTCCCATAAAGCCATTTGTTGGATGTCCAGAAACACGCGGACTCCGTATTCCACCAACGAAAGTGGCTGGGAGTGCGGCGTGTTGATATACTGGTTGCATCGTGCTTGCCAAGTGAGGATTTCTGGGAAAATAGTGACTGCCAGTTTTTTAAAATTTTTTCTATTCCGCCAGTTTCTCCGGGGCATTTTTGAACGTTTGAGGCCGCGGGCCTACCACCTTCTCCTCTTACCTTACTTGCCCAACTGCTCCCTGGCATGGGCGCAGACTAATCTCCTCTGTGAGATTATCAAACTAGACTCAGACTTGAATTGAATGGGTTGCAAAAGTGATTGCAACGAGAGAGAAAAGTGCCCTTTTGGATGTAGTAGAAGGTGAAGCCTGTCAGTGGGTGCAAGGTCTTCTGCATTTCACTGCACATGTGGGGGATCCTAACTCACTTGTCACAGCAGTATCAGCAGATTTAAAAACCCCTATGTCATGTTCAGACCGTTATTTCAATTACTTTTTTTATAAATGAAGCCCCTAGCTTGGCTTCTTTAATCACAACCTTCCATGAACAGGCTCCTACGCTTGAGTTCTCTAATTGTATGATCCAAATAATTCTTGGATCAGTGTTGGATTCTGCCTCTGCTCATCACAAAGTTTGGTCCACCCCTATGAGACAGTGGAACAAATGTATAAGGCTGTAACCTCCATCAATGTCTCCCTTCGCCATGCTCCCAGCCTTCAAGTTGGAAACTACATGATCAGGCTACCCAAAGGCGACTTGGATTATGTTCTCAACGTTAACCCATTATTAATGCTTACCCCAGAGTCAGCTAATAACCCTACGCCTGAGTTGAATTATCCTGATTCATCTATTAATGAGTTAATAAAAGCTCAGATTAAAGAAACTAGTTCCTAAACCCTTACTCTCCCTAACTTTACTCCTAAAAAAAGAGCCCAACCTTCCCCCTGATCTGTTAGCTATGTCTTAAGTTACAGCAGAATGACCAAATCTACCAATAAACAAAAACTTCGTTTATTTTTGATTGCCCATGAAGATTAGTATCAGAGCTCACCACGTATCCTTTTAGGCCTTAGTGAACACCAAAGCAGCAGGTAATTTTATTAGTGTAGAGTTAGACCACCAGTTGGAGCTTGTCCTGGAATTGGGTCCTATGGTGATTGTCACTTCATTGGCCTCCCAGCCCTCATACTTAGTCCAACGCCCATTACTTTTCTTTGTTCACCAGTTTAGCTTTTGTGATCAGTTCTCCGCAATGCCAAAAATAGTGTTTCCAGTAACTTTGGGGGTGGGTTGGTGGTGTCAACAGCTTTTCAGAATTCAACTGGAGTCTAATATGTTGCCATTTGCTAATGACCAGACGGAGCTAGATTTCCTTTAGTGAATACCCTTACTAAAACTAAAGGCTGCAGTTCCATCACTTCCCTTGTTTCCCTGCGGGCCTCCCATCAGATTTCCCTGAGGCTCTAATGTGATATTGAAGTACTTCGATTACCAGAAGGCAGACTGTCTCCCCCCTCATACTAAATTTGACCTAGGGTTTAGAACAATGGTTCAGGTGGTGAAAATTAACTGACCTTTGTACCCGTATACAGTAGAGGAGGATGCTGCTCTTAATGCAAAGTTGGATAACATACTTTTGAAAGGGTGGTTGTTTAAAGAGACATCATCAGTTGCTTCTCCCAACGTTTTTGCCAAGAAAGCCAATGGTTCCCTTCGTCCCTGCATGGATTATGGTCACCTAAATAAAATCACAGCTCATGATCCCTACCCTTTGCCACTGGAGCAAACTATTAATCAAGCATTTGCAAAGTCTCATGTGTCCTCTAAAATTTGACCTTGTTAACGCTCTAATCAAACTTGGGTGGTGGAAGGCCAGGAATGGCTTACCACTATTTGAACGAAGAGGGGTAATTTCCAATTTCGAGTAATGCCCTTTGGGTTGAAGAATGCGCCAACCACATTCCAAAGAATGATCAATAGTGTGCTGGGTAACCTTCAAATTACTTACGCGGTTTCATACATTGATGATATTTTGGCCCGCCCCCCGACTCCCAAATAACATGCAAAAGACTTGGAAGCGGTCGTGACAGCCTTGCATAAGGTGGGCCTGTTCATCAAGCCTTCAAAATGTGATGTTTTACAGGGAGAAGGCTACCTTTTTGGGCAATTTTATCTTAAAAGATGGGTATTCTATTCCCCCAACAGGTTGGATTCCATCCGCAAATGGCCAACTCCAACAATCCAAAAACAATTGAGAAGCTTTTTAAGCACTATCATTTTTCTGAAGAAATGTTCCCCTTCCCTATACCATTTAGCAACTCCTCTTCATCCCCTTATGAAAAAAATGTTCCCTTTCGTTGGACACCCAAGTGCTAGCAGGCATTTGAGTCAATTAAAGAGGTGTTCTTATCACCCCCATCCTAAAACATGCAATTCCCTCCAAACCTTATGTATTGCATGTGATGCCTCGTCTGTTGCAGTTGGGCCATCCTGCTTCAGGAGGATGATGGTTAAGAACATCCTTTCACTTACTTTTCACACAAGTGCTCTTCTCCTGAACAATCTTGGGCCATCTACAATAAGGAGTTGGAAGCTGTAGCATGGGCCTTAAATTATTGGCAGTATCTGTTATAAGGCGCCCAGCATGAGTTAACAGTACAATTGGATCACCAAGCCCTTCTGTATTTTTATAAAACACGGAAGTTGGCACATAGGCAAGCTCACACCTATTGGGATTTTTGTAGTTTCAAATTTAAATACAAGTTTCTGAAAGGTTCGTTAAAAGTGCTCCTTGATTTTTTCAGTTGCAACCCTGCTCATTGCCCACAAACTCAGATGAATTGTATTTGGTCACCATGATTACCACCAATCAAATCTTATCCATTGTACCTCTCGTGGTCTCAGTGTATTTAGCTCCTGATGCACCTCTTATTTCACGGGTTTTAGCAGCCCAAATGAACAGTCCTAAAGGAGTGGAATTATTGGAACAAATGTCCCTCCCAGCTCTTAAGCATTCCTATATCTCTTGGTGAAGGTCTTAGTTACTTCCAGTCACAGGTATGGGTTCCTCATCTTTTTAGAGCTGAAGTGTTTCAGGCTCATCATGACCCCACAATCATCCATGCGGGTAATAAGAAATGCATTGATTTGGTTAAGCGTACCTATAGATGGGCGGGCTTGTCAAAAGAAGTACTGACCTGGATTACCAATTGTGTTACCTGCACATGGGCCAAGTCAAATCAATCTGGAAGGAATGGTCTCCTCCACCCTTTACAACAGGAGGAGGGTCCATGGACATTGGTGTCCGTGGACTTCATTGTCAAACTTCCCTGTTATAATGGCTTTGCTGCAGTGATGGTGGTTGATCGTTTTACAAAATTTTCTTTATTTATCCCATGCTCTTCCGCCATTTCTTCAAAAAAACTGCTCGTCTCTTTGTGCGCCATGTGTTTTCTATGTTTGGTCTCCCGCAGAAATTATCAGTGACTGTGGGCCCCAGTTTACAGAACGGTTCTGGAATGAGCTTTTATTAATTTTAAAAATTACACCCTGTCAACCCACAGGACATCATCCCCAGTCTAATGGAAAAACTGAGCGGGTTATTCAAATCTTGGAACAGTACTTGCGCTGCTATGCTGTGGCCATGCAGGATACCTGGGCCAACGACCTTCCTCTCGCTCAATTTCTTATAAAAATGGAACACATGCCTCTATGGGGTTTACCATATGAAGCGATCTTGAGGTATAACCCCTCATTTTCAGTTGGTTCTTTTCTGCGGCCAGAGGTCCCAGCTGCTGCAGATCATGCATAGCACATTTGGTCTACCCAGTCCTTGGTTTGGGAGCATCTCACTAAGGCTATCGGTGATTACAAGTGATTTTCAGATCAAAAGTAGCTTCCTGCCCATGATATTGTATTAAGGTTCATATGTCATGCTCAATACACGCCATTTGAGGATGCAGGTGCCCTCCTGGAAATTTGCAAATAAGCATTTAGGTCCTCACTTGTTGGAGGAGGATTTAGTAAAGGTGCTTTCCGGTTAAAGTTGCCATCTCACTGGAAACAACATACAGTCTTTCACGTATCTCAGCTGTCCATGTTCAAGGGGACTATCCCCTTGGATCCTGAGCCAATAGTGATTGAGGATGTGGAGGAGGCTGAAGTGGAGAGCATTTTAGCATCCTCAGATCTTAGAGGTCTGTTCAATATCTGTCACATGGAAATGTTATCCAGCCTACAAGAACAGCTGAGTCAAGGCCTGAGATTTCACGAACTGCATGGAACTGGTTAAGGCTTTTCATGTGTCCCATTCTGATACTCCCCGTCCCCCCACAAAAGTTGCAACTTTATTGGCGAGCAAGTTGCTCAAGGCTCACAAAAATGTAGCTCTCACGTAGTTTCCCGGTGGTTGTGCCCCTCCTTTGGCAAAAGGAAAGGGTAATATAAGTCCATGGGAACGTCCTCTCTGCGTGGACTGGGCAGTTTTCCCATTTCATAATAAAAAGGGTCTGAAGAGGGCAGCTGAACCTCTCATCACACAGGGCGACCTCGCCCATGTGGTAGAAAAGTTCTGGGTAACCGCTCTCCCTCTGAATATTTCTCCCCTCAGTCCCTGCATTTGCCTCCACCAAATTAGTTCACTGAATTAGGAAACTGCGCAGAAATCATTGGTAACTGTTATCTCCACGAGCTGGATGGACTTTATAAAGCCAATGGTGCTAAATCCTCGAAATCAAAGTCAAAATAGCCAAAATCTACAGAACAAAGCCCAAAGGGTGCACAGCTTATAGCTGGAAGGGGACAAGTGATAAATTCTTGGTCAAAATTGGCAATGGCATTGAGCCCTTAAGAAGTATGGTTGTCAACTTTAAACTCCTCTCAAAATTTTCGGCTTTATACCCATCGGGCATGTATCTCCATTGGGGATTGTTGTCTATAGTTTGAAACCCCCGTTTTAAAAATTAGGATTGGTGTCAATGGTACCCATTTGGTCAAACAAACACTCCAGCGACCAGGCACTTGCAGGTTGGCCATCTGAACCCATTTCTGACCTGTTGGGACCGCCCCTATATGGGTGGCCCTGAAGGATCCTGCTGCCTATTGGGCCATATGCTGTTGTGCTAACTTACAATAACGCAGTAAAGCCTTGGGTTAGTCATTGATGGACAAACCAATAGTGAATCAGCCTAAGCTGATTCCTTTGATGTTGGTCACATTAGAATCACTTTTTTCCTCCATCAAAAATTTGCCAGGATAGGTCAATAAATGAGGGCCCCAATCTTGTGCTTTGACAAGCTGACCCAAATCAAACACTATTTAATCAATTGCATCATACTGAGGAAATTGGTGGTAAATTTCTTAATTTTACCTTTCAATAAATTCCACACAAGTACCCAATTTTTATTTTTTTTACTTCAAATTCTTGCCGAGCTCCCAATAGCACTAACATGTTGGCCTGTTAACCTTACATTGGATGGGCTATACCAGTTCTGATGATCACAATAGATCCCTCCTTAGTCAATTGGATCCATCAAGTAAGATATTTCTGCAAATTTAATCCCATCATTAATACTAACTGCCACCAGGATATCGTAATCCTGTGGTCCCAATTATCTCACCTTCATGTGAGGATTCGCTCCCTTTCCTCTGCTTTGGTGATGACCCTTCCATTAAATATCCCAAAGCAACTAATCCAGTAGTGCAACCCCCTGCAGCAAGGCCCATGGGGTCTAAGTTGTAACTGCTTGGTTTATTGCCAGTTTTCTTTTCACGCTTGTTGCACATCAACGAGTAATTGTTACTCAACTTCCCACGCCATACAACGTCGTTTGAGCGGCAATGCCACTGGCATTCTGGCTTGCTTTTTGGATGCTTTTGCATCCCAACTGGCAGGGAAGTATAAACTTCTTATGCCGTTTCCATAACAGTGGGTGGCCCTTTTTTCAGTTTGCACTGGTGAACTACTCTCTTCCTTCGGGGCTCTGACATTGTTAATTCTTGGCATATAGGCTTTATTACACCGAGTTAGTTTGCACAGGGTATTAGCCACTGAGCAACCAAATTAGACGATATGAAGATCGCTGACTTTGATAAAGCTTGATAAACTATATATGGAGCTATTGCCCCTTGTTTCGGCCTATATTATTATTAATTGCAAACTTATCTGCAACCACTAATCATGGGAAAAGACCTCCTCTTCAATCCTCCATGTGACTCTTTATATCTCAGTTCCCCAAGCTGGATGCATCCTTGGCTTGGTAGTCTTCTATCTATCTTCCCTTTTCTAGAAGCTCTCATTTATATGAATCTCAGCATAATTCTTCTCGATTCACCAAAAAGGTCATCATTTTGATAAATTATAATTTTTATACCTTTCCCATAAATCTCAAGACTCATCTCGATTCCCCCTCTGATGTGCAGGTATGAGTAGCATATCATCCAGTCAAATCATTTCCTAATATTACCCCCCCTTTGACTGGACGATAGGCTCTTACTGTTTATATGCTCAAAGAAACTTTGCATGAACTTGATCAATAATCTGACCCCCTGCAGGTTCCTTGATAGTGTAGACATCCAAGCCAATATTCTCAATTATCCTGAATGGCCCAGCCCAGATGCTGGAGAGCTTGTTTCCCCCAAATCCGTGCTGGTTGTGGAATAAAACATGGTCCCCTACAGCAAACAGCGGAAGTCCACTCCATCTCTTCTGATCAGCTGCCTCATTGCAAACCTTATTGGCCAAACTGGTTGAGTAGGTTTCCATTTGCAGCTTAATCAATGTATCTGTAAGAGTCTTCAAATATCGCTGAAGGTCCACCCCACCAGTGTCCTCTACACACAAATAAAGCAAAGCCGGAAAAAACAAATGTCGATCATACAGCAGTTGGATTAGGCTCTTTACAGTGGACGAATGATAGCTGATATTATA
Organism: Massospora cicadina; assembly: GCA_022478985.1. Classification (NCBI taxonomy): domain Eukaryota; kingdom Fungi; phylum Entomophthoromycota; class Entomophthoromycetes; order Entomophthorales; family Entomophthoraceae; genus Massospora; species Massospora cicadina. The sequence goes on from JAKSZP010017173.1 coordinate 89,294, forward strand.
TGCGAACACAGCTGTAGGCAGAAGGACACTCCATTCTAAGGATCAATCCTTAACTAATTTATGGAGTATGTTCACTAGGGTTCCGTTGACCCGCTCCACCATTCCATTTATTTCCAGATGATAGGGGTGGTCAAAAACCCACGAATCGCCATCAACTTGTTAAACTTTGGTAGGATATGCAAAGTGAAATTAAGTCCATTGTCCGTTAGAATGAACTGTGGGCAGCCGTGTTGCTGTATAACACACTCCATAATAAACTTGGTGGTGGTGACCGCGCCCAAATTGTTAATGGCCCTGGCCTCCACCTATTGAATCAAATGATCAATGGCGACAATTATATACTTGGACCAATTGGTGCTAATTGGCAGAGGTCCCACCACATTAATGGAAACAGTGTGCCAGGCAAACTGAGGCTTAACCAGCTGTATGTGTCTTTTTGTGGAATTACTTTTCCACTTGGCAGTGATGGAAACAACTAACTATTTCCAATAGGTTGTAATGCATGCTCTCCCATTAGTAACGGGGTTGCAAAAACTCCAGTGTTTTCCGCAATCCTCCATATCCTACAGTCCGATGAGCATCCATAGTAAATGCAGGTCAAGCTAAAGGTTTAGGGAAACTCAGCGTCAAGTCTCCAATCCTCTTATATATTTCTCCCCTGCATAGAAAAGTATCCTCCCTAAGCCCATCTATTACCTTGATCACTTTCAGCAGCTCATCCTGGTATTTGTTCGCCACCATCTTCTCATACATTATGTCAGCTAAATCCGCCATGTAGCGACCGTTGGCAGCTGTGAAAGACAATCTGCATTATGATGTTTTGCTCCTAGATGGTGTATAATCTCGAAATCGTACACCTGGAGCTTCAGTTCCCAACATGCGAGCTGTCCTTCTGGTTCACGCAGATTCTACAGCCAGTGCAAGGAATCATGGTCTGCCACTACTTGGAATCTTACCCCATGTAGATATACCTAAAACTGTTTGTAAGCGTAGATCACCGCTGAACACTCCTGCTCAGTCACGGTGTAGTTTCATTTGTGAAAGTTCAGGCTTTGACTACAAAATGTGACAGGATGCTCCATGCCATCATCATTCTTCTGGGATAATACTGCCCCTATAGCGGAGAGGGATGTTTCCATTTGCACTATGAACTGTTAGTCAAAGTTGGGATATTGCAAAATGGGTGCGCTTGCTTATGCAGTTTGCAACACATCGAAAGTATTCTGGCATCAGTCAGTCCAATCAAAAGAAGCTTTTTTTTCTTTAACAATTCAACAAGTGGGGCCCCAATGCAACCAAAACTGGGAATCAACCATTGGTAGTACCAGACCATCCCCATTACACTTGAATATCCCGCTTATTACCTGGGCAAGTCATCTTGCTTATCACTTCCACCTTAGCTGGCTGCAGTTTAAGTCCATTTGAATCCACAACGAACCTGAGGTATTCTATTTGTTCTTTAAAGAAATTGCACTCTTCAGGCTGTTATAAAATTGGATGGTATCGTTAGGATCCGCCATATTGTTCATACAGGTTAAACCCACTGAGCAACAGACAGACGATGTGGGATCATTGGTCCTTTGGACACACTTGAAAATATACTAAAAATAGAATCAATTGCCCCAATCAACTCTTTTAATTATTTTTAATACTTACAGCGTTTTTCGCTGTCCCACTCTCTTTACTATTAACAAACTACTTCTCTCAATTGCCTATCTTGCTTATATACAGCAGCTTCAGGTGATACTGCTCTCATAGCTTGTGCTATTCTATTCCACCGATTCTCCTTATATTGGCTTGTTATTCTATAATCCTCTATTGCCCTAATTGTAGGTGATTTACTTTGTATTTGTCAAATGTCGATATTGCCTTATCGCCTTATCACCTTATATAGAGGTGATCCAATAATAACCCGTTATAGCCCAATATCACCTTGTCTCAAGGCACTCAAATAATTGTGATTGATATCATGTTTGGCAGATTCTTCCCAATCCGCCCTGGTTGTCCCACAGTTATCATCCATCCATACTGGAATTGCAACATTACCCCCTCCTTGACTGGACGATAAGGCTCCTAGTTGTTTATATGGTCAGAGGAACTTCACGTGTACCCAGTTAATGATCTGACCTCTTGTGGGGTCCTTGATGGTATATGCATCGACCCCAGTTTTCTCTGTAACTTTGAATGGACCAATCCAAATACTGGTCATCTTGTGTTTCCACCTAAATCCATGTTGGTCATAGAAAAGAGAACCATATCGCCTTCCTTGAACAGTGACAGCCCACTATGATGTACCTGATCGCAGCCTGGTTCCTGATCTTCTTGGCTAAGCTGAAGGAATATGCTTCGGTTTGCAGTTTGATCAGAATGTTCATGAGGTAGTCAAATAGAGGTGGGGTTCCATTCCACCGGTCTCTTCTACACACAAATAAATTAATTCCATAAGAGCCAGGTGTCAGCCATATAGTATTTCAAAGGGACTCTTTCCTGTGGTGGAATGGTAACTAATGTTATAGGCAAACATGGCAGTGGAAAGGGGAGAGCTCCAATAGGAAGGTAAATCCGTTACTAATTTTTGTAGTATGTTCACCAGAGTCCCATTCACCCATTCAACCATTCCATTGGATTTGAGGTGGTATGGGGTCACTAAAACCACGCAGATTCTCAAAAGCCATTTAGTTTGGGGAGGATGCGCGAGGTGAAGTTGGTTCTGTTATCAGTGAGAATAAACTGAGGGCATCCATACCACTGAATAATGCATTCCATCACGAACTTGGCCACTGTAACTGCCCCCAAATCTCGTATTGCTCTTGCTTCAACCCACCTGGTCAAATGGTCGATAGCCACAAGAATGTACTTACACCAGTTGGCTCCAGTTGGCAAGGGACCAATGACATCAAGAGAGACTGTGTGCCAAGAAAAATATGGTTTCACTAACCAGTATGAAGACTTATGGCGGAATGGCTTCTCCACTTGGCAACGATGGCAACAGGAAATAGTTTTGAGCACATTGAATCTCATGCTTTCCCAATAGTACTAAGGGCACAACAACTCCATTGTCTTGCGCACCCCACCATGTCCGACTGCCCTGTGTGCGCTCATAATGATTCCCAGTTGTGCTGAAGGTCACGGAAAATTCACTAAGGAATCGCCAATCCGCCTTTACAATTCCCCATTCCGTTGGAAGGTATTCGTTTGCATCTTGTTTAACACTCTGATAACTTGGGGTGGTTCATCATTGTATTTTCCGCTGAGCATCTTATCATACATCATGTTGCTGAGGTCTGCTGTCACCGCAACAATCAGCAATTTGTATAAACAGTCAGTGTTCTGATGCTTTACTCCTGGATGATGAAGGATCTCGAAGTCATAAGCCTACAACTTATGAGCCCATTAATCCAAACAGCCTTCAGGTTCTTTGAGGTTCTGCAACCAGCATAATGATGCGTAATCCATTATGACTTTAAATTTTACCCCATGCAAATAGACTCTAGATTGCTTTTACATGTAGATTACTGCTAATCACTCCCACTCAGTCACAGTATAATTATGCTCGTGACAGTTCAGACTTTGACTATAGTATGCGACAGGATGTTTCTCTCCCTTGTCATCTTTCTGAGAAAGTACTGCCCCAACAGCGGAAAGGGATGCATCCATCTGAACAATAAACACCCAATAAAAGTTCAGATAGCATAACACTGGTGCATTGATCAATGCCATACGAAGTGTATTGAAAGTGGATTGATGACATTCCATCCATTCAAACACAGCGTCCTTTTTTAACAACTCGAATAGCAGCCCCCAATACAGCTAAAATTATGGACAAAGCGCTGATAGTGATTGACCATTCCCAAAAACACCTGTATGTTGCATTTACTATTGGGAGTGGTCACTTTTCTGATAGCCTCCACCTTGGCTGGCTGTGGTTTCAGCCCTTTAGAATCTACCATGAACTCAAGGTACTCCAGTTGATCTTTGAAAAAGTTACATTTTTGAGGTTTACTTTTAATGTTTGCCTCAGCCAGCTGGCGGAATACTGCTTTTAGGTGGTCAAGATGATCCAAAAAAGTTTGAGAGAAAACATTAATATAGTCAAGGTATACAAGGATGCACAACAGTTTCAGGTCACCAAGAATAGTATCCATGACTCGCTGAAACATAGCTGGGGTATTGCACAGCCCTTGAGGCATTTGCGTTAAATGAAAAAGGCCTTTAGAGGTGATTACAGCACATTTTTCCTGTTCCACCGCAGGTAACTCAATTTTCCAGTAACCTGATATCAAGTCTATTGCTGAAAAGTAACGAGCTCCACCTAACTTATCCAAAGCATCATCAATCCAGTGCAAAGGGTATGAGTCCTTTTTTGTAATACTGTTGAGCTTCTGGTAGTCTATTACTACACGGTTGGTGCCATCTTTTGGATATTCTCCTTCTCAACTTCTGAGAAAGAATGTTGGAGTCCAATCTTTGAATAATATTGTGGCTATCAATAATATGAATACCAACGGCAAAAAGACCTTGGCAGATTCTTGGTGGAATCCTATCCATCGGGACAATAGGATCTATACCCAAATTTGGCATAATACAGTAAGAACTGATAATAGGATTGCTCCAACTTCTCAGTCAAATTTGAGGTATTTGATATTGCACGGGTCTGATCACCTCCAAGGTGAGAAGATTTTACTTGACAATGATAGGTTGCAAATTATCAAATCATTACCACGCGAGTCATACCACCTTTGAGGTGAGAAGATTTTAATCACTGGTGATTAGATACAATTTATCAAATCATTACCACTTGGGTTGGTTTTGCCTCAAAATATTTATCTTCGATCTGATAGGCCAAAAGCCTATATTTCCTAATTTGGATGACTCAGCTTTATAATACTTTAGCCCTAAATTCCCATGGCCTCGAGGATCAGAACTAGTTTAAATATGATATACTAGTATCAAAAAAGGGCCTTTCTCTAGTTTGCCTTAGATAAAATAAAACTAAAAAGTAAAAACTTAGTTTTATTAAAAGTTTATTATTTATTTTAAATTTTCCATTGTGGAATCCAGCGGCACTTAGCACCGGTGAGCATAATTCCTTGCTGGATTTTGACACCGTCCTTCTTTTTACAATTAGAACAGGTGAAGACCACGGGCTTTTAGATGGTTTGAGAATCCCTTGCTCTAACAATTTGTCTATTTCATTAGTGACAACATCTTCCGCTGCCCTCACTTGGAAGATTGGCTGAGACCTTTTAGTGGGATGATCTCCTGTGTCTACTCAATGGACCACCCCCCAAGCACACCCTGAATCATGATCATCAACAGCAAATTCCCCTTATCCTTCTGAAATAAAGCTATTGCTTGGTCTTTTTGTTCTTCTGATACTCATATTAGATTACTTTGTGGTACCACCATTAGTATGCCAGTCGGTGCCCTGACTGGTAGACTAAATTTGTCCAACAACCCAAAATCATGAACTTGAAGGACCTCGTCTATTGGAATCAAATGTAAATATGCTACAATTTGGTGTTGGTTAATTTCATTGGTTCCTTATGGAGGTTTGCTGACAGAACCTTAATCTCTCCATGTCCCAGCAGTATAATCCTTGGAGCCACATGTGGCTCAAACATACGTTTGATGATAGAGCCCAATGACTTCCCCATATAACCCAATAGCACTTCCACCTCTAACTCGGTGTTCACTAAGACTTGATGTCCAGAAGGAATAGGTATGGGCCCTGTAGCTCAAAGAGGTATCCCCTGATATTCATATATCTGTTGAGGAAGGGGCCGAGTCGTGCACTTTAGTCGGTGATAGTGAACAGGCATCATCCCATCACTATAGGCAAGGTTGGTATGGCTCATATGCACCGGTTTTTTGGCACTCCACTAGTAGTGAAGTAAATTGGGATCCGCTGACTTAGAATGGCGAGGGTCTCCTCTGCCATATTAATGACAGCCCTGAAATGGCACAAAAAAGCGGTTCTGATTAACAGGTCATAGTTTTCGTTTGGCAGCACAATCGCCAGGGCTACAACAATGGACCCAAAGCGCAAAGATAGCGCACTGTAAGCCCCCTTAGAGATGGTGCTTACTGCTCCAGCAGTTCCATACACCATTCGATGGTCCACATCATGTTTTAACGACAACTTTGCCATAAATTTAGTGACAACTATGTTGACTGGATCACAAGTATCTATTATTGCGCGAACCCTAATTTTTGCTACAAAAATGTCACTGTATGTGAATTTAGAATAAGAAGAATATTGACTGTTTAATATGTGAATATTTATGGGCTCTCTTTATTCAAGAAAACTCATTATCCCCTCACCAAATTGGGGGTATTCTTTGACAATGGCATCTACCATAAGGGCAACGTTTACTACTTTCAAAGTTGGTGCATCCGCGGTAGAATTGAGTTTGTCTGAGGAAGCTTGATCAAGCATTTGACAGGCATACGGCTTTGGGTGTTCAGGGGATTCTTCTTCTGCCGCCGCCTTGGCTTGAGCTTGTGTCACTATGTTTACTCCTCCAACTGGCTGCTGATATAAAAGTCCGTCATTGTACTGAGGGACTTCCGCAGGGTATACTACTATTGATTTGGGGACGTTTTGAGTTGGTATCACGGAGGTAGAGGGTCCCATCTCTACTCCGCTCCATATTTTCCCTGATAGTATTGATCTTGGTGTATATAGTTCACATGGCGGTTATGGCAGAATTTTGCCAAATGATCAGGGTAGCCGCATTCATAGCAGTTAACCTCATAAGAGCCACGTCCTTGATTATCATAAGAGGGTCCAGATTGGAAAGTTTGGGGTCATATAGTGTAACCAGGCCCAGGTTGGTAAGATTATTGTTGACGTTCAGCGTAGCTAGGTCCTGGTTGATAGCTGGGTTGCTGACGGTTCTCATGACCAGCCCATTCAGGATGATCAAACTGTTGAGTATAATTTGGCCGAGGACGAGGTGCTGAGTTATAGAAAGGCCAAGGATTACTAAATGGAGCTGGAGTCAGACGAGAGTATTCCCCTGAATTAGAAGGTGCAGTAGCAGCAGTAGACTTCCATTCCTTATTTGGCGGTGGAATGTTATGGGATATGCGACAAAAAAACTGTACAATCTTGAGCAGAGGTAGGTCGTCATCCAGAAGCGTCAAAATGACATTGTGTAGCTCTTGATATAGCTTCACCGCGGAGGTCATGGCGATGCACACGTCGGCTTCCTCTAAGTACCCTGCCCCAATCAGAACGTGGGATTCCGTTGTTTATCAATTAGAGAACTCTAGGAGAGTCTCGTTTTGGCGGAATCCAATCAAAAAAATTCTGCTTTCTGCTGCGACATCTTTGAGGTACCCCCAAACAGGCGAAGTAAGGTATCCTTCACATCCTTATAGGTGACAGAGCTACTTTGGAGGTAACAGGTGACCTAATCAGCACTCCCAACGTCCAAGGCAGATATCGAATACTCAGCCTCCCATCTATCAGATGCGCCTTCCGCTGTAAACTCAAACCATTAAAGAACCCATGAATGCTCCCATTTTGATCAAATGGAGGTAATTTTTTGATATTAGCCTCCTCATCCCGTTCACAGGGTTTTGGCACATATTGAGGAATTGGTAGAGATCCGAAAGCAGTTTCCCAATGAGAAGCTGGATCAGCAGTAGTTGGGATATCCGCCGCTTCAGGGGTAGTGTGACCTTCTGCCATGGGCGGTACCGCCATTACTTTAGGGAAGAGGCGTTCTGACTCATATTTGTACCCTGTACTACCATACTGGGTGTAGTAGCTCCGACCAGCGTCATATTCTTCCTCGTATGATGCCCCCTCTTGATGGTCATCCTTGTTTCAGTGAGAAGACTGAGAGGTATTAGTCAATCTTTGCTCTGCGCACTGCAGCCATTTGGTGGTATCATTCAACCAGTTGGTGAGTTCTTTGTTTTGTTGTCCCAAGATTCGCATTTGGCTAACGTGCTATCAAGCTGGTGCATGACAGCATCTCGTTCTTGAAGGAGTTCATCTTGGTTTTTGAGCGCCCCATCTAAGGTAAGTTTGAGTTCCTCATATCCGGCTGGTGCAGTGTTCTGTGAAGATTCCCCAGCAACACAGGCTGTGTAAGGCATGTCTGGCGGCTGGAGTTCCAGAGTGTTTGGCAGTTAATCAATGGGCCCCCTGTAGTGAGCACCACTGTTATAAAATCAGATGGTAGTTAGGATCTTCTGTATTGTTTGTGCAGGTCAAACCCACTGAGCAACAGACAGACAATGTGGGGATTGTCAGTCCTTCGGACACACTTGAAATATACAAAAATTATGAGCAATTTCCCCAATTGACTCTTTTATTTATTTTAATAAATACGGTGATCTTTTACTGTCCTGATCTCTTTACTATTAACAACCTACTTCTCTCAATTGCCCATCTCTCTTATATACAGCGGCTTCAGGTAATACTGCTCTCATAGCTTGGGCTGTTCTAATCTGTCGATTCTCCTCAAATTTGGCTTGTTATTTTCTAATCCTCTATTGCCCTAATTGTAGGCAAAATTACTTTATATCCGTTGAATGTCAACATTGCCTTATTGCCTTATCACATTATAGAGAGGCAATCCAATAATAACCTGTTATATCCCAATAACACCTCGTCTTGAGGCACTTGAATAATTGTAATTGATATCATGTTTGGCAGATTCTTCCCAGTCCGCCCTAGCTGTCCCACAATTATCATCCAGTCATATCAGAATTGTGATATAGGGTTAATTTTGATATTAGCAGCAGCGAGGCAATGGAACACTTGTTCAAAGTGTACAAGGCGCTCTGTAAACATCCGCAAGAACACATTGATATCATCAAGGTAAACTAAGATTCAGGACAGCTTTAAATCACCTAAAATAGTATCCATGGCTCACTGGAATGTAGTCGGGACATTTCACAACCCTTGTGGCATGCAAGTTGGCTGGAATAACCCTCTCAAAGTGATTATAGCGCATTTCTCCTGTTCCGCTGATGGCAATTCAATCTTCCATTACCCCAAGATTAGATCCATGGCGGAAAAATAATTTTCCCTGACCAATCAGTCCAACACGTCATCAATCCATGGAAGAGGTTAGGAATCTTTTTTTGTTACACTATTGAGTTTGTGATATGCAATAACCACTTGATTCGAGCCATCTTTTTCTTTACAATGAGCACTAGTGATGCCCACGGACTGTTTGATGGCTAAGAATCCCTTGCATGATAAGTTTATCCACCTCGTCGGTGACAACCTCTTCCACCACATTTAATCGTCTAATAGGTCACAATCAAATGGGAGGGTGATCCCCCATATCTATCCAAAGTACTACCCCTTGAGCGCATCCCAAATCATGATTGTTGTGCACAAAACTATCTTGATACTTTTCAAATAACGTCATAGCCTGATCTTGCTGTTCCACCAATAATCCAGTAAGTGCTTCCCATGGAACCACTGTCAATACGCCAAGAGATGAGCTTGTCAGTAGTCTGAGATCCTCCCACGAACTGAAATCATGAATATGGCGAACTTCCTCTATAGGAACTAAGTGTAGGTAAGCCACCACTTGGTGCCACTGGATCATTATAGCTTCTTTCTGTAAATTCGCTAGAAGCACCTTCACCTCCCCATTCCCAGGTAGCAGTAACCCTGGAGCCACATGTGGTTCAAGCTGTGAGTGCTGGTCAGGCGCCATAATTTCCCCATAAAGCCCTTTAGGGACATCAATTTTGAGCTCAGTCCCTACTATGCACTGGTGTCCAGACGATAGGCTCAAAGAGCTCGCTGCCTGAAGCGGGATCCCTTTGTACTCATAAATCTGATTGGGGAGGGCCCTGGTTCACTGCTTCATTAATTGATAATGAACAGGAATCACTCCATCGCTGTACGCTTGATTGATTTGACTAGAGCGGAATGGATCTGTTGGAATTTCACAAGAGGTAAAATAAACGGGGATCTGTTGTCCTAAAATATTAAATGTTTCCTCCGCCATATTTATAACAACACCAAATTTACTCATAAATGCCACGCCGATTAACATGTTATAGTTGTTACTTGGCAAAACCGCCGCTGGAGTGGAAGCCTGGACTGACCCAAAGCATAAGGCAACACACTATATGCTCCTTCAGACACAGTGCTATGCGTTCCCATGGTTCTATATACTACTTGATGGTCTACATCCAGTTTCTAACAGCAGCTTAGCCACCAACCTGGTAGAGACTATGTTCACAGGGGTTCCCATGTCTATGATAGCATGATTTTTGTTCTGAATGAAAATGTCGCAGTAAGTGCATTGCAAGTAAGAAGAACCATCAGTGCTTATTACATGTATGCCAAAGGGATTTGTGTTACTCAAAAAGGAGGAAATGCCCTTGCTGACCTGAGGATACTCATTAGAGATTCTTTCCACCAGAATGGCTACATTAACCTCTACTAAAGAGGCGACGTCCATCAAGGGATCCGCATTGCTGGTGCTGGTCCGTTCCAGGATCTGCCACACATATGGCTTCTGCACGTCCTGGCAGAACTCAGGGCTTGGGGGAGAATTTTTACTCTCTGAAACGGAAGCAGGGATATCTGACAGAAGCTGTTGGTATAACAAATCATCCAAGTTGAGTTCTGAATCCTACCCAAAGAGATGCTTGGGAATCGTTAAGGACAAGTGAATTGGACTTAGCGGAGGTAAAGCATCCCATCTCTACTCTGCTCAAGCATTTCCATGATCAATTTTTTCTGTTGGAATTGCATACAATTGTGGTTTGCTAAGGGCAATTACCCGCATAATGCCCTCTTCGTCCGCACTGGAAGCAAGTATTCATAAAAGATTCACATATATAGCTTGTGCAGAAGGACCAGTTTGAAAGATGATGGTATGGTTCCAGGGTTGTGGATGAACCGGCAGAGCATATATAGGCTAAAAGGAGCCCTCTGATTTGTATGAGGGACGAATATATTCCAACAGCTGATAACTCAGTTGCTGCGGCCCATATCCTGAAGAGTTTGGAGCGGAGACAGCAGAGGTTTTTCAGGATACATTGGGGGCGCTGATCATGGTGGAGAGTCATCATAATGTGTTCATGATTTGAATAAGTCTGGCATCTCCATCCAAAATGCGAGACATAGCATTATATAGTTCCTGATATAGTTTGATGGCCACTATCACTGCTATACCTACATCCTTAGCAGATAAAATGTTAGCTAAGAGTAGTATATGTGCTTCTGCCAAGAAACGTTCAGCAAATTCTAACAGGGTCTCATTTTGGTGAAACTGTATAGTCATGAAGTCAGCTTTCTGTTGGGCCATCTTGGTAGCGCCCCCAAACAGCTGGAAAACAATCACTTTAACTTCTTCATAGGATAACGAGCTGTTAGGAAGGTAGCAGGTAACTTGGTCAGCACTTTTCACATCTAGAGCGGACAGTAACAGTTTCACTTTACATCAATCAGACTCCCCTTCCATGGAAAATTTGATCCGCTTAAAGTAACTGTGTAGATTCCTATCACAACTAAAAGGAGGTAATTTTTTGATTTGAACAGCTTCGCCTTGCTCTAGGTTCCTGTTGCAAGGAGCAGGCAAATTGGTTCTGGAGTGACTTAGGGAACCACCCCTTTGTGCATTATCATATGGCCAGCCAGACAGACTCAAATCTGTCAAAAAGGACTTGGAAGAAGTATTGTCATGAGGGGGTTCATCGCAACGCCTGAGGGATATTTGTTTGCTGATCCATAGCATTCTTCCCCAAAATCGCCATTAACTGCAGCACTTCCCCCAGCTCCAGCATGCTCTACGAAATGTTTTTTGATTAACTTCTCCGCTTTAACTTAATAGCATCTACACCATCCATCCTGAAATTCCTGTTGCAGTGTTTCATACTGATGTTACAACTCCTAAAGGAATTCCCACTCAACGTTCAGTTTCTGCTCCACTGCTTGTAATCATGATAGGATATCTTCAATTATGTTTTGCATGCGTGTGTTCTGCCAGCCAGTATTACCTGCTTTTTGATTAGCATCATTTATTTGGTTAGGGAGGGCAGCTTGTTCCTGTACCAATTCCTTGTTGGTCCGTCAAAGGGTATCAATCTGCCTTTGCATTTCCACATACTATCTTGTCTCACCAATTGGAAGAGGGAAGGCTCAACGGCGCTCAGCCTGTCTAACAACTTCCAGTTGTGTAACCTAACGGATTAGCTGGAGATATTTGGGAGACATCAACCAAAGGATAAGCGCGTTATCTGTCATTCACTGGTTACTCCATTTGATACAAAGTTGGGTTAATTCAGCTGATAAGGAACTGACTTGATCTGCCACTTGCCATTCCATCAGTGTTATTTTTTCCTTAAGCTGAGTAATCACGGCTTTGAGAGCTTCCGCCCATTTGGCTAGATCCATCATAAAGTGCTCAGTATTATTTCACAACGTTGTTACATCCTGAATCCACTCCGCTGATAGGCCATGATGATCCAACAGTTCTCCTATTACCTGGGGTAATTCTAGAGTTAACTGTGGTACCAAAATATCCAATTGATGATGGATGTCCTAACATGATGGTCCATCTGTACCAGCGCCCCTTGTACCTCTGAAAACAAGTGATCAAGGTGGTCAAGCAGGAGGTGAGTATTGTTTTGCTGTGCTCGAGCAAACTATAATACATCTCCAATTTCTATATTGTGGCAAGCCAGCACATGCATTAGCTGGCAAATAGATGGTTGCACATAATTGACTAGATACTCCTTGACTCCATGGGCACCAAGGCGGCGAGCCAACTCTGTTGTAGTCACATCCAGATAGGACATGTACATGGCGTAGCAATTTTCTTGGTCTCATTGGGTATAAAATAAACTCAGGGCATATTCCCATGAGTCATCTTTATATAGTCGATACCCACACAACAGCCACTCCATAATATCATACAGCTGCTGAGGAGTCACATTTGTGGAGCGTCCTTGTTGGTCAGTCATCAGCTCAGGGCAGTTCTCTAATTGCATATTGATCATAACTTCATCATTATGGTTCAGTTACAGTAAATAATACCAGTTCATTGTTAGATGCCTCCCATACTTCTACAGTATAATGTGCACAGAATATGATCAAATTTTGTTAGAACGAATGAGGGCTCATCATATCCTAGCATTGAAGAACTAAAGTTGACCAGTGGAAGCCTGTAGTGAGCACCACTGTTAATTCTCTGTGTATAGGCTTTATTCCGCCAAGTTGGTTTGCACAGGGTATTAGCCACTGAGCAACCAAATTAGACGATATGAAGATCGCTGACTTTGATAAAGCTTGATAAACTATATATGGAGCTATTGCCCCTTATTTCGGCCTTTTTTACTATTAATTGCAAAATTATCTGCAACCACTAATCATGGGAAAAGACCTCCTCTTCAATCCTCCGTGTGACTCTTTATATCTCAGTTCCCCAAGCTGGATGCATCCTTGGCTTAGTAGTATTCTATTCATCTTCCCTTTTCTAGAAGCTCTCATTTATATCGAATCTCAGCATAATTCCCCTTGATTTGCTGAATGGTCATCATTTTGATCGATTATAATTTGTATACTTTTCCCATAAATCTCAAGACTCGTCTCAATTTCCCCTCTGATCCGTCGGTATGGGTAGCATATCATCCAGTCATATCAACTTCCTGACAGGCATACTTGCATCATTTGTGATATTTTGAACAGGATTTTTTTAATCATCCAAGGGATCTCTGGTGGATCAACCTCAATATTCACCCCAGTTGGGGATTCAATTTCAATCTTCAGTTTGTGTCAAATTTCTTTGCAGATCCTCGCAACTTTCTTAATGTAAATTTCTCTGAATTAAAATTTGCAGCAGAATCAATCTTTCCTTTATTTTGGGTAATTGTAAAATTAAGATAAGAGGGGGCTGCAAAAACCCAATGTTTGTCGAGGGTATGCCCTAGATATGCTTATTTTTCCAATGTAAATACTCAGTACTTCTTCCCCTTCATTAATTGAAAGGTGATTATTGTCCAGTCCAATTTTATGGATGCGACGGGGTCTTACATTACCCTTTCCCAAAAGTACTGGGTCTACTCTTTCTTCTAGAGCGTGTACTAGAGCGTAATTTTTGTGCAGTTGGGGAAGTTTAATCGCTGCAATGGTCAGAAGTTCAATAATGGGTGGTGCCAGGGAGTCGAGATTATGTGCGTGGAAGTCTTTAATTAGATTGTGGCAGTTGGTACAGTATTGTGCATGAATATAAATGTTGTCATAGGCGGGATAGCCTAAACCATGCCACCAGATAATAGATTCCATACATAATTCTTCTTGAACCCAAAATCTCCTCCAACTCAAATTCCAGGGCTCCCTTAATAAAGCTTGGTTATATTTCAGCCAGCTTCACGCCCTTGAAAGGGAACAACGTGAAAGCATGAAATGTCTTGTGAATTTTCCAATGCAGCGGCAGCTCCTCGTGAAAGGATCTGTTGTTCAAAACTTTGCTAATAGGGAATGGATCTGCCCTTTTATAGGTCAGTTTACGACATGGAACCTTGAGGTTGAGGTTCTTCATTTCCATCATCACTAAATTGCCTATCTGATATCATGGAGCTGCTCTGCATTTATAACTTGCAAATTTCTTGGCACTTCTGGAAGCTTTAGTCAGCTGACTCTGTACTTGTTGATAGGTTTCTGGAGGTGCGTTGCAAAAGTGTCTTCTTCAGGGATGTTTGTGTCTGTCTAAGGCTCAACTGTGAAGGCGTAGTATACCCCAAGTTGGCGTAATTTGGTGACATCCCCATAGAGGCATGTAACGAGTTGTTATATAAAAACTGGGCTAGGGCCAGGTCGCCTGCCCAGGTGTCCTGAGAAAAAGAGGTGTAAAACCAGAGGTATTGCTTTTTTTAGTATCAGTGGTGGCCACCCCAAAAGGGGGATTCACCACGCATTTTTATTCGCAAATGGGCCAAACAAAGGGATTATCATATATTAAAAAAATCCCTAATATAGCCCTTAGGTTATCAGCCTAGGAAGCCATATCAGATGGTGAGGAGGCTTTGGGGGACTTTTTTCTGGTGCCCGCTTTAGCTGGTGGACCATGGCGGACAGCATTGGGGTGGGAGCATCAGCGACATGGGGTATAAGGAGGTATAGTCAGGGGTTTTCTTCATTAATGAGGCCAGCGGTGTCCATCACCTCAACGTGTTGAGCAAGTTGATGCTCAGCAAAAATGATGAGAGCTGGCACACAAGTAAATGACTTGATGCACTGGCGGGTTTTGGGATAATTGGAGTCAAAAAGAGAACTTTTTTCTGCATCGATGCAAGCAAGCCTTGCACCAAAAGCAAGCTCCTAAATTTCATACTTTGCAACTTCCTCAAAATCATGAGGAAGATTTGGGGATAGGAATAACCTCAACAAGGTGCTCCATTGCCCCATGGAGTTGCTGGTGGAGGAGTGTTTGGCTGGGGCAGCTGCAGCTGCAACTGCCATTTTGTTAACATATTTATAAATGGGAAACCTGTTTTTTAGACAAAAATGGTGGGAATGCAATTTGGGATGGTCAACAAAGAACTCCTCCAAAGCAAAATCAGGTTTCACGTGGCATGGCCATTTGTCCTCATCAATCCATTCAAGAGCCTCAAATGGATTGGATTTGGCCAGCGCTGAGCCAGCCACAGGAATTGGGGCTGTGACTGGAGCTGATTGGCCATGTGCTGTCGACCATGGCAGCTCAGCTGAAACTGTTTCAGCCATTGACTCAGGATTCCAAAATTTAGTCAAATTTTAAATCTTTTTAAAATTTTGTAAATTTTGATTGGCTGCCATTTTGGAAGCAGTGCCAGAATTCCCTGACGTTGGGGGTGAGAGGATAAATCCCTATTCAAAAAATTGGGGTGAGGAAGCCACCAGGGCAGCGCCTGAGCCCTGAGCGGTGAACATGGCAGAAGCGGCAACCATGGGGCACCTGCACTTCGAGTGGTCAAGCTCAAAGCAAAAGGGGTAAATGGCACAGCCATTTTTGATGCACGCCCAGAATGGGTGATCAGGGGCGGATCTGATTACAGTGCGGGGGGAATTGTGAGGTGAAAGTTAGGATGAAATGGGCAGATCATTGCAAAGGCGCGAGGCCCTGCCAACTGGTCCGCCCCATTGGGAACCACAAACTGCAACATGGGGTCTGCGCCATAAATGGCTAAACCCTCCATGAGCTCATGGCGGAAGCGTTCAGGGGAAAGGAAAGAGGGCAACCAGGCGAAATGGACCACCAAAGTGGCCTCATCTAGGAGCAGGGTGCGAATGGTGGGTAAAGGAATTTTTTTAAAAGTTAATTGCAGCTTGGCTGCTGCTGCTGCATCAGCTTCAGAGTGGAAGCTGAGGTTGAAGTACCCTTTAAAGGGGCAGAAGTCAATATAGCCAGCAGGTTTGAAAACCGCCATGGTCATCTTGATGATGGCCATGCTTGCATATGGGAAGAGATTCCCATATTTGACCCAGAGGCTGAAATGCAAATTGCTCTGTGGGAGCACCAAAGGGCTCCGGAGCACTGCCTGAGAGCTGGCGAGGTGGTGGGCCAAGTCCCGAGGGGGGACATAACGCCTGGTAGCGTTGGGAGGGCTAGCAGAGGCAGCCCAGGCGCGCTTCAGCAGCAGCTCAAATATGCCTGATGCAGTGCACCACCACCTCAAGCCAGGGCAGCAGGCGTCAAAAGCATCAACATAGGTAAGTTTTGACTCAATTGAGCGGTTGCTTTTTGTTTTTTTTAAAATCTGAATTTGGCTTTGATTTGGGTATTGAAGTGAAATAAAGATCACCAGCCCCCAGACCAAAGGCATTGCTCATGTGACTGATTGGTTCTCTCGGTTTGTCCATTGGATTGGGGTGATATGCCAACAATTGGTACAGTTTAATATATAGCTTTTCACACAGAGCATCCCAGAATCTTCAAGTGAACTGCGGCCCCCTACCACTTATTACTGTTTGCGGTACCCCCAAAAAATTGTGAAGGCGTGGGTTACAAATAAATGGACTAAGTCATCATGGTTGTTGTTAAATATGGGATAAACAGGGAGTATTTTGTGTTTTGGTCCAATACCACCATGATTTTGGTGAGCCCCTTAGAGGAGGGCAGGCCAACAATAATCTCTACCAAAACTGACAACCACAGTCCCACTGCCAGTTGCAGTGGATGTAACAACCCATTTTTTCCTAGTTAAATTTGGCTCAGGGGCGTCAGAACTCAAATTAACAGGTCAAGTGCACACAGAACAAAAGGCACTGTTTGATGACAGTAGTCTTGAACAAAAAACACAAAAATACCCTTATTTACAATTAAAAGCTTTTATCAATAGAATAGTAGCAAACACTGTAGTATCTGGTACTGCTAGTGGCTCTAGGGCTTGCTTAAATATTTTATTAGTAGGCTCTCTGCATTTTCTACAGGAAAATATCCCTTTGCAATTGCATTCCTCTTCAGATATGCTCTTTCTACCAGCGTTATCATTGGTGCTTTCACTAATTTATCAAGCATTTCTCCAAATTGTAGACTAAAAAAGTGATATTCAAATAAGACCAAAGAATTGAAAAACTAGAGCTTGGAGTAATTCCACAGAAAAGATGTGATCGGCCAAACATAGTCAAATTACTAGTGGATGCCCTGATGTTTATATGGACTCTATTACTAATGGTTTACACCTGAATGGGGCAATGTAGACGAATACGCCAAAAAGGACGTATGTTCCGAAACTCTGATGATATTGTTTTAAGAAATTAGCAGCACCCAGTCCATGAGATGGCCTTTAACAGGATCTTTCAGATTGTAAGCATCTGTGGATGTCTTCTCATTGATCTCATAAGGGCCTTTCCATATTTCTCTAATTTACTAGTCCATCTAAACCCGTGATTAGCATATTAAAAAACTAATTTTACCACAACAAAAGGGGTAAGCTCCACTGGCCCTCATTATTGCGATCTCAAGAACTACTTTCTGAGCCAACACATTAGAGTAAGCTCCTCTCTGCAATTGAATCAAAAATCTAGTCAGGTTCTCTAAATAGGTATAAGGGCTCAAATTTTTAACCATGCACGAATAAAAAATTGGATGAAACTTCAGTTGTTTCCAATTGAATGATGCAAATGGCAAATGCCCCATGAGTGAGTGATATGAGATGTTGCTGGGATTTTTGCCTACCTTTCCAGCTTCCTAGGTTATCTGCTGGTTTTCTAGGGGTAAGTCCTACCAGCGAATAAATTGAATATTTTTTTACCTCAATTTTGGGTTATATAATGTCTGAGGATCTTTGGGAAATTTGCCAGAGTTTGGATCCATCAGGGATCAATACATGCGAATGCTTAAGATTTTGTCAGGCAGAGTGCTGAAAAAATTGGGCATCTGATAGCTTATTATTGATTAATTAATAGGTGTACTAATTGGGATTGGTCGAGTTTCATCAGCAACCAATTGAGAATTTAATCAGCAGTTTTGAGGCAAGTGATGCCTCCTGAAACTAGCAAATCAATAAGTTGGTTATTGATCTCCTATAATGGGTAAAAGGTACCATTACCTAAGCAGGTCGCTAGCCAAAAGTGGTAGGTTTGTTGTAATTGAGCAGGAACATTAGGGACATGTTTTCTGGCTCTTACAGTTTTCAGGTCTCTGGGATGTCTGAAGGAGGAATCCTTAGCCCAAAGGAAAAAATCACTGGAAGAGACTTAGCAGGGTAATTCAACGGCAACGGCTGCTATTTCATGGTTTAGGTGCCAACTGAGGAATTAGGTGCCAAATTCTCCCTATAAATTAACAAGTAATTTTCTTAATAAAACAGATCAGCTGGGATATTGCCCTAGATCTAATTTATCAAGTTCTAACTATTTTCAGCTAAATATCGTTGTAGTACAGTAATTGTGGACTCTTTTGTGTGATAAAGAGTAAGGATGATGTATTCTTAGAAGAGAAGCAGACCTTTGACGTAGTTCTCTGCTGACTCAATGTGACGGGAACTAAGGCAAGGAACCTCTGAATCTGAGAGAGGATTAAGTTCAGCTGGGATAGGGAAGAAATTCCTAATTGTCAACAGAATCATTATTTCTTGAATTATTCCAAGTTTAGCGTTGGACCACATCTGGTTTATTTATTCAATTATGGATAATAGTTGTCATGCCATTGTCACTTTTATATTTATTACTATTAAGCATCGCAAATAATACACATAATCAACCTGTGCAATTAATCTATGGGAACAATCGTCAACAAAGCCAGAATTCAATAATTGTTATTCTTTCCCAAAGAAGAGTAGCCTCCGGTCCCAGTTTTTAACATTTGGTGCTCACTACAGGGGGTAGTTGAGTAAGATAAGCCAATCTATGATGTCATATAAGGAAGAATTAAGAAAGCTATGGACAAAATTGGCAGCTATCAATAAGAACGCCTTTAATTCAGCTGATTATAGAGAACTCAATGCTCTAGAGGAGAGAGTCACTAAGATTAAGGAAGGAGTATAAAAAGTATCCAATTTCAGCAATGAGCTACTTGAAAAAGTAATGTCAATGAAAAAATAAGGATAGGTGATCAGAGAGTTCTATTCCTGAAAACAGAATGTGAAGTGGATTACATTGTTTACTCTCACTCAGTTTGGACATAGAATGATAGTGAAACAAAGCAACGAACTGAAGAAACAGAAATGTGAGTTTGAACCCTATGTGGCCATTGAAACCAAAGAAAAGACCCCTAAGAACTTTAGTTGGGAAGTCAACAACTCCTAGAAATATGCTAACAGCATTTGCAACCATTTTGGAGATGATCTCCAAAATTTCTCTTCTATTCAGTCTGTTAACTGAGCTGAGAGTGGTGACTAGATTAAATTTCAAGAAATTCTAAGCCACGCCAAAACTACCCAATTTTAATTGGGATAACGCTACTGCATTCTTCTTCCTGTTTGACATGACTGTGAGTGGTGTGGCAATAGACAAAAAATTTTACAGTCATAAACTGCATGGATACAGACTGCCAAAACTTGGTGTTACCTCATATAGAGTGAGACATCTGGTCCTATTCAGAGGCAAGGCTGAAATAAGGAAGGAGTTTGGAAATCTCTCGCATATATCAAAACGCAAGTAAGAATTTATGTGGATTCAATTCCTGAAATATAAAAAAGCGAATTTCGCCAACCAATTCTATCAAGAATCACAGATTTTTCTGGAGAAAAGTCTTGACCAATTTAAATGTGCAAATTGCATTACAATTGGATCTTTGGCCTTATTGAAATTTATATCAAAAGATGTCTTCTGCGTTAGTTACCAAAATAGCCACCTCGCAGATGGTGAATCACTTGAAGATTCTAGGAGCCACGTTTAAGGCCCCTAATTGAAGCTTCCATCCTAGCCCATTCAGAAATTCAAATTCTATCAAATTAACTGAACATTTTAAGGAATCAACCAATCAAACAATGCTAGGAAAAAACCTGAGAGATTCAAATGGATAGACAATAGCAACATGCGCTGTCACCAGTGTGGATGGAAGGGCCAGTTGCTGCCCAGTGCTTCAGCAAGAAGATTAATGAGCAAATCAATGTGGTCCAGGCAAAGAAAGCCAAACATGCACAAGAGTTGAAAAAGGGCCTGCGGTCTAGATAAGGAACAATATAGAGCTGCAGTTAAACACGTTACTCCCAATATCCTAAATGAGGATATTGACATAGGTGATCTTTTTGTCAACGATGACACACAGGACCAGCTTTATTAAGTGGTCAACTTAGATGTCAATGCTATAACCAGAGCCTGAGAAAAGGAATTGACCCCAAAATAATCAAGGAGGTTGCTCGCCCATATGCATGCCAATTAGTGGACAATATCTTATTTGCTGAGAATCCAAATGATCTGGCTTAGGTCAATTAGATGTGGCGAATCTATCAATTCCCCTAAGTGCGATTAAGGAATCTTTTTCTGATATGTTGGCGCAAATAATTCACATCCCTGATTCAGTGAATAACGGTGCTATACACCCAGTAAATACTATTTTTCATTACTCTGAGTGTATGTTTACTGATATACTGATCAACCAAGTAAGGGTGTAAGCAATTAATGACAGCGGGGCGCCAATTAATTTTGTTTTGACCAAGCTGGTGAAGATAATGAGAATCTCAACCAATTTAAAACACAAGAAATAATATGTAACTGCAAGGCCAAATATGACCATTTCATGTGGAGCATAAAGCGCATTACCACTCAGATTTGGATCCATGGTGATATCCGCTCCAGCTATAGTTTAGGTCAACAAAAACTGTGACATTCTAATTATGACCAAGTTTTAGGGAAATATAAACTTAATTTTAACTCCAAGAAAAATTTGTTGTCCATATTGGGTCAAACGCTGCCTCCGGTATATCAGAGAGATGAGGAAACTCCGCTTACCAGGAGAAACAAATTCATTAATATGATCTACAATGATGGCATTATCCGTTTTGCTACCAATTGGCTGGAAAAAGCAAAGAGAAATGGCAATGAAAATCCTAAAAGATCAGGGAATTCTGTTATGGAACAAGGAGTCAAGTACCATATTGCAGAGATTGCAGATAATAGTTGATACATTATTGACTTTAAAAACATGAGCTATTGTATGGAGAGGTCAGTAGCCCAAGGAAGAAGTCCAGAGTAGATCCATGGGTGGCGCCTGGAATAGTGATTCTGGGCTATGGTGAAATCCAAGTTCTCCTGTCATATTTGAGTGGAAAATGATAAAGATTGGGAAAAATCAGTTGTCATAGTTGTCCATCTGATCCTGATAACGGAATTGCAAAAAATTCCATTTATTGTTACCCTTACTAAAATGGGATTGCCAGCAGGAGTTTCCAAGGATATTAATTTATTGGTCAATTGAGAGTAACTCACTGATCTGATGGAAAGACAGCAGGTTGAGGTGCTCAAAATATTCAAAAAGTACTGGAAAATCTTATCTCAGGATGATCATAACTTAAAATGTTCAAGGAACGTAATCCATAAAGTTGACACCAGGGAAATTTGCCAATATGGATGAGACCAATTCGACAGTTTTAGGCATCTGAAGTGGTAGTGGAGGAGGAAAGCAGCAAACTAGTGAAGCATAGGCTCCTATTTCCGTCGTCCAGCCCCTGGGCAAGCCCTATCCTAATAGCGAAGAAAAATGATGGCTAGAATCAGGTTATCAACTATTGGAGGCTGAACAAGATAACAAAGAAGGATTTGTATCCACTACTACAAATTGATAGTGCATTAGATTGTTTAGGAGAAGCGAAGTATTTCTCCATGAAGATCTACCATGGGATATTGGCAAATCGTTTTGCCAACTGAAGACCAAGATAAGTGTGCAATCACCACTGCTCAGGCTATACCAACCAACTCAGATGCCTCAAGGTCTTTGCAATGCATTTGAAACGTTCCAAAGTGTTAAGGACGCCATATTGAATGACTATAAGTTGCCTTGCGTCCTGTTGTACTTGGACGACATTAATGTGTTAAGTAGGACTTTCACTGACCATATGCTCCACTTGGAAGAGGTCTTCAAGAGACTGTCCGTGGCTAATCTGAAGATTAAGCTGGGGAAGTGCCACTTCATCAAAAAAAGGTTGGAATATATGTCGTTTATTATAAATTCCAGTGGACTGCAGCTGCAAACCCAGAAGAATGAAGCCATAGAGCAGATGGCCATCCTGAGAAGTGTCCAAGGTATCCAAGTGTTCCTTGGAATGGTAAAATATTACTGAATATTCATATGGGATTTTTCAAGGATCGCCGAGCCCCTTTTCCATTTGCTGAAAGATCCAAAGAAAGGATTTGTATGGAATTGAGAGGCTCAGGATTTCTTTGATGAGTTACGTTGGTATTTTATAAACAAGCCAATTTTGAAATATCAAAATTCAATTGGGAGATTATAATACAGACTAATGCTTTGTTAACAGTGTTTGGTTCAAACTGAGTCAAGTGGATGAACTTGGGGATGAGCATCCAGTAGCTTAGTGAGCCAGACGTTATCAACAGCAGAACGGAATTACACCATTACTGAGCATGAATGCATTGCAATTTAAGCCTATAGGTAGATTTAGGTGTATATTCATGGTACTTACTTTAAAATGGCGATTGACCACTCCTCCCTACATTGGCTGCATAACCTGAAAAATTGGAAGGACTTCTGGCCCAATGAGCTCTGAAGCTTCAATATTACGACTTCGAGATAGTCCACCAAGAAGGAGCTTCTCATCAAAATTTGGACGGCTTATCAAGGTTACCAATGGTCCAAGGGGTATACGAACAGGCTGATGAGCCTTTTCAGAGAAATTTCAATGGAGAAATTTGGGAACGAGCCCCAAGAAATCCAAGGTGTGCTTCAAAATGAGATGGAAAAAACCAAGACCAAGGATGGACAAGTATTCAAAAAAATCGATGGAAAATGACTGTTATGCCTGAAACTGTCAGAACAAACAGCAATAGTTCAAGCTGCACATAAGGTTGTTGAGCATAGAGGCCTGAGGAAGACAACTGACCAAATTTACCATTATTATTACTGAGAGTCTATCAACTATGATGCGACAATTATCTGGCTTGCTGCGTGGAGATCCAGTTGCATAAACCACACAAAAAAACAACCAGATATTGACTGGCCCGCCCTGGATTTGCCTGGCATACAGTGTCCAGCAATGTGATGGGACCACAGACTTTGAGCACGGGGGAGTCAAATATATTATAGTTGCAATCAATCATCTTACTAGATGGGTTAAGACAAATGATCTGATAAAGATTGATGTGACAAGTACCGCATGGTTTATCCTAGATCAAGTTGTTTATCGCCATGAATGCCCGCAATTCTTGTTGATCAACAACGGAATGATTTGAAAACCCACGTGATACTGAAGTTGAATGAAACAATGGGGATATGAGGAGCTGTGTTAGTACCCTACCAGCTGGAAACAAACGAGCTGATAGAATGAGTAAATGGATGCTGGCAATGATGCTGAGGAAGCTGGTCACTAGAAAAACTTCTGCTTGGGGAATTTACCTCAGTTTAGTGGCATTTCACATAAACATTAGTCATAATACAGCAATGGGAAAACGCCATTGAATTGTTGTACGGAAGGAAGGCTGCATTACCAGCACTTCTATATTTGGTGGTCAAACCAACATTTGGGATGAGTGCTGAGCAGTACTTAATCTGACTTTCGAATATCCTGATCAAAATGCAGTTTCAAACATTCAATACAACCTTGAAGAAAAAGATCAAGGCAAAGACAATGGATTAAAAGAGCTGACTGGCATTATTTGATTACCATGTAGGTGTTAAGGTATTCTAAGGTGTCATGAATGGCTTTGGGAGAAAAAATAAATTAGATATGTTGTAGTTGGTTCATTTCAATATTATTGCTAATATGGCAATGGGTGCATATTCCATCAATAACCTTGCAGATGGAATAATTGTTAACAGGGTCCATGATAAGATTTAAAGCAGTGGATCCCAGAAAGAAACTGAGAGTGTTCCCAAAGAACCGCTGAACCAGTGAAATGGTTATGTCCTGAAATTCTTGGTTAAGTCCTAAAAAAGGACCTCTGAACCAAAATAAATGGTAAAGTACAAAAAAAGACCTCTATACCATGAAAACTAATAGATTATAGTATATTGACCATCTAGTACTAAAAAAATAGATTATAGTATACCTAGGAACCAATTTGGGGAATAATAAAGAAAAGATGGACCGCTGAACTGAGTAAAGGTCATATCCTATATAAAAATAATAAAAGAAATAGATGAAATATGGAAAAAAAGAAGTTGAAAGGAAAAAAAACATAAAAAGTTAATTATTTTATATGTTATTATTCATATCCTTGATTCAGGGATGATTCCACTTATGTCACCTCTTGGGGGTTGATGTATGACAGTAGGAGTAAATAAAATGTCATAATTTATTCGATATTGAACGCTAGCAAAGGGCTAGACCTACTCAAAGCCAGTTTGTTGAGCAGAATCTGAGCCCTGAAAGAAAGTGATGAGGGGAAGAGAAATTAAAATGTCAGTACTTGCCAAACATGATACTTCAGATTGGGGAGGATAGACAGAAAAGTAAGAGGCAGTCAGTAAATAGCCTTAATAGTCCCAATATGGCACCAAAGCTGGAAAATTAGTCTTGAGTGCTTGCCAACAGGCTTCATCAAGAACGTTGAACATGCGGCTAGCATAGAGCAAGGGATACTGGATGGATATTGCCAAATAATTCTCAGATCAGAGTCATGGGAGGGAGGTATCAATGAAAAGCGACAGAGATAAAGTAGTCATGCAACAAGTAAATGGCATCCTGAAGGAAAAGACTACAAGATCGTTGGAATTGGAAGCAGAACAAACAATGGAATTTGGGGATGGCTGAAAGCTTTGTGGTACAACTGCAAAGGACTTGGCCTGAGAAACAGAGATCATAGGCTGCAACATCTAAAGCTAAGATTCTTGAGATTGGAGGTGTTCAGAGCCACATCAAGGGCCTCTGTTACTTAGTTCCTTATTTCTGCTTAGGTGAGGTTGAAGCGTTCTCAATTTCCAATAGTTAGTTTTGTCAAAAAGAACAGCTGGTTTATAATAATGGTCGAGCTGAAAAAGGAACTCTGGAAGCAAATCAGAGCTGGCACAAAACGACTGACTGATATTGGATAGCATAGTTTCAAGAGGCTCAACAGCTATATTGGGATTATCTTTAAAAGGAGTCAAATATAGCATAGTATCAAAGTCCAATAGGGAACTTATGGAAGAGTAAAATTGGCCACGGCCATTTGAGGTTTTCGCTATTCTGGTTTCATTGAGATCAGATACCATTTCCAGTAGTTCAGTGTAAGAACTACTTACATGTGCTTGGCTTGGATTATGAGTCCTGGGGGACCATAAAAGAGATTTCTCTGAGCAGTATGACTCATCAATTGGAAGAGACGGGAATCATCAGCAGAAAAATTGTAAAGATATTGCTGGTACCAAGAATTAGAAGAATTTGACATATGATCTGGAAGAGTCAGGGGATGCCAGACTTTTTATAATGGCTGACATTATCCACTTTAGTGTATATTAAGCTCCAAAATATTCTAATTTTTGACGCAATTCATTTTCTAATTTATATAATAAGCCTTCAAAAAAAACAAATTTTATATGAGCAAAATATATTAAGTAAAAAAATAACAAGAGCAAAATTTAATTAATTATTAAATTTTTGCTGCATGAAAGACATTTGTGGTAGTAACCTACTTATAAGGACAAGGAGGAAGATTAGGGAATCAAGGACGCCAAAATAAAGTTCCTGAAAACTATGAAGGGTTGTATGCCCTGACCAGAGAGAAACTTAGCTTTCAAGGACCAGCATTATTATAAATAAACAAACTAGACTGGCATGGTAAGAGGGTTGTGAGAACCGCACTCTCAGGAGGTGGTAGTAAGAAAGAAAAGGAAGTGACCTGCAGGCTGAAGGTTGTCATGAGCAGCGTTGAGTGCGGAATAGCTGTGCTCCATTGGAAACTAAGAAGTATTTGACCTGGTCCGAGGTGGCATTCTCCTGTCCTGATCTTATTCTCACTGAAAATCTAGGCAAGAGGGGGGATGTGTTGGGATTTTTCCCACCTTTCCAGATTCCTAGGTTATCTGCTGGTTGCTAGGGGATAAGTCCCACTAGCAAATGAATCAGATATCAGTTGACCTCAATAAGGTTAATAATGCCTGGGGTTTTTTTTGGGTAAGTCGCCAGGGTTGGATCTGTCATGGATCAATCTATGCA
Organism: Massospora cicadina; assembly: GCA_022478985.1. Taxonomy (NCBI): domain Eukaryota; kingdom Fungi; phylum Entomophthoromycota; class Entomophthoromycetes; order Entomophthorales; family Entomophthoraceae; genus Massospora; species Massospora cicadina. Next base: position 116,021 of record JAKSZP010017173.1, read on the forward strand.
AATGCTTATGATCTTATCAAGAAGAGCTGCCAACAAAATTGGGGAATCTGATATTTGATTGTTGATTAACTATTAGATATACCAATTGGGATCAGTCAGGTTTCATCACCAGCTGATTGGGAATTTAGTCAGCAGCTGTGAGGAAAGTGATGTTACCTGAAATTAGCGAATCAATAAGTTGGTTCTTGACCTGCTATAATGGGTAAAGATTCCCATTACCTAAGCAGAGCGCTAGCCAAATGTGTTTGGTTTGCTGTGATTGAGCAGGAACATTAGGGACACGTTTTCTGGAACTTCCCATTTTCAGGTCTCTGGGATGTCCAACGGAGAAATCCTTAGCCTGATGGAGAAGACCATCACTTGACTTTTCAGGGTAATTCAACGGCGACAGCTGTCATTTCATGACTGAGGCGCCAACTAAAGAGTTGAGAACCAATTTCTCCCTATAAATTCCCTAGTAATTTTTGTAATAGAGCAGATCATTTCACAATTTATCCTAAATCTAATTTATCAAATTCTATTCAATTTCATTTACTTACTGTTGTAGTACAATAATTGTGGAATCCTTTGTGTGATTAAGAGCAAAGATTAGTTATCCTTAGAGAAGCAGACCTTTACATGGATCTCCACTGACTCAGTGTGATGGGAACTAAGGCCAGGAACCTCTGAATCTGAGAGTGGATTAAGTTCTGCTGGGAAAGGGAAGAAGTCCCTAATTGTCAGCATAATCAGTATTTCTTAGATTATTCCAAGGTTAGCGTTGGACCACATCTGATTTATTTATTCAACTATGGATAATAGTTGGCATACTATTATTGCTTATATACTTATTACTATCAAGAAATGCAAAGCTTGCACATAATTGACCTATGCAATTAATCTCCGAGAACAAGTGTCAATGAAGCCAGAATTCAATAATCAGTACGCTTTTTCAAAAAAGAGTAGCCACCGGTCATAGTTTTTAACAGATGTTATATGCAAAAACAACGGAAGGCAAGAAAAGGTTATAATGGAAGCCTAACTAAAAACTATTTTATATAAAATTCCAAAGAAGGTACTATTTACTATCTCCATGGTGCCATTGGTCTTTGAGTGATACGTTGTCAATAGTACATCACATATACCCATCAAATCGCTGAGCTTAAAAATATTTAGATGTAAAATTATTTCCATTGTCCATATAGGAACTGGTGACATTCATGGAGATAAATAATTTTCTAGGATAAACTTGGACGTCATTGTGGTGTTTAAGTCCTGGATTGCTTTGGCCTTTACCCACTTGATGAGACTATCAATGGCCACAATAATGTATTTAATTTGTCCTGAAGTATTGGTCAAAGAGCCCATGACGGTAATTAAAAATGGTAAAAAAAGTAGAGTTTGTGTTAACTAATTAATAAAATGTTGCTTTTCTGTAAAGGCCATCCACTTAGAATTTCAAACAACAGCGGAGAGTCTAAAGAACGTCAAAATTCATATAATCCCATTAGTGATGCTGCTTTGGCAACTCAAACGTTTTCCTAAAATTTTCATGCACCATTGCTTTTGTAAACCATGATATTATAAAGGTTCATTTTATTGGTTGTGGTATTTAAAGTTGTTGATAGTTGATAACCTTATAAAGCTTACCATGTTATACAATGGTATTTTCATTAATTACTCTATAGAGCACTAAACTTCCTTGGGTTCATTACCATAACTTTGTTTAGCATTTTACAAATAAATCATTGGAAAACCAGCTGCGAAGACCACAGTGGGCAGTTGAGATAGACAATGGCTTTTTGATATTTGATGCCGGGTCAATGGTGGATTTAAAAATTGTAAGCTTGCAATTTTATGGCCTATCAGGCCAATCATTTTTTGGGATATTACAGATTCTATAAGTAATAAAAGGAGGCATTATTCTTTACTACAGTGAAATGCACTCCATAGACGTAAACCAGGATCTGCTTACACGCATAAATAACTACCAGGATCTCCTTTTCATTTAAAGAATACCTACATTCATGGACATCCAATATCAGACTGCAATAATTTTGGGGTTCTTGACTCAGTCATAATTGTATAGAGATAACACTGACCCGATGGCGGTAAGTGGCGCGTCCATTTATTATAAAAGGCTTTTTTGAAATTGGGATACATCAACAATGGCGCTTGGGTGAGGTAAAGTTTGAGTTTAATGAAGGTTAATTGACATTTTCTAGTCAGCTCAAAAAGTACTCTTATTTTAAACTTTTCTCTCTCGTTGCAAACAATTTTGCAACAAATTTAATTCAAGTCTTGGTAAAGTTTGATAATCTAATTAAGGAGATTAGTTTGCACCCAATGTTGAAGAGCAGTTGGGTGAGTAAATTTAAGGGCGCAGGTGTAGGCCCCACGTTAACCAAGTTTTGTAAATGCCCTGGCAAGTCTGGCGGAAAAGATAAAATTAGTAATAAAACTGGAAGTTACCATTTCCCGAGAAATTTTGGCCTGGCAAGCGTGCTGCAACCAGTTCATCAATACGCCGCACTCCCAACCACTATTGTCAGTGGAATACAGGGTGCAAGTGTTACTGGTTATTCAACAAATGGTGCTTTGGAAAAAGTTTTGTGGAGATGTACACACATTTTCCAAACGTGGTGTACATTGCCCCACACTCTATGCCTCGTGGTTGGCTGGATCTTGGATTTGAAACTAAAGAAGTGCTGGATGAAGCTGCAAAAGTATGTGCAGTAGTCAACCTCCCAAAATGGTCAACGTGTAGTTGAAACAAAGTGCACCTGATGGACTAAATCAAATCAAATTTTTGTAACTTTTGACTTCCCACCTACAACGGTCAAATGTACTGTGCTAGAGCACCATCTGAAAGCTGGGCTCACCAGTTATGGGGAAATACAATCCTTTGAGATGCAGTAATTTATACTCATGCAAGACCTGTGCATAGGCAAGGTGATCACTGTTCTCACCCCATCCGTGGGGATAGCGGAAGATTTGACCTAAATCCCACATACCGCTTTTATCAAAATCAATGGGCAAGACTACCGCCCATTCAGGGTTACTAAGGGATAGCGCGCCTCCTATCTGCACTTTCTGTTGTGCTTTTGGCCACAAGGCTCACACCTGCCCCACCAAGGAGGGCATTACCCAACATGAATTAATCTCAGATGCAATGTGCGGTGAAGATGCTCACTACAAACTGGCACTGAGCACCGACGCAGCCTTCCCATGGGGAGCGAAAGGCTGCTACATCCAAGTAAAACCAGTGTCTCCACAGGAGCATAAGTAGGCTAAGCAGGCCTGCAAGGCGGCGGCCAAGGAGGCGGCCAAGACCGCATCCATGATACCACCAGCCCAGCTCCAGGAGGACATTGAGACTTTTGCAGTGGAAGTGGCTCACAAATCCCTCCACCAATCATATTAGGACGCCCAATCCAATTGGGCCACCCAAGCTGATAACCCAATGGGTAGTTTAGTTTCATCTGATCAATGCTACCAAGCATTGATTGGGACAAAGCACCCTAAGAATATCCCTACCAATATTCAAATTTCTTTTGATAGTGCACTGCAAGTGCACACAACACCAAAAACTCATCCCACAGTGGGGAAAAAGCAACTGCAAGTGCACACAACACCAAAAACTCATCCCACAGTGGGGAAAAAGCAGAAGGCAAAAGCTAATGCAAACCCCACAGCTAAAGCTTCCCATCCTGAAATATACTCCATTGCACAGAATACCCGCACTGCCAAGCAGCGACATGATGAAAAAGATAAGGCTAAAGGGCTCAGGAGCCCTTCCCCATCGCACCTTAGGTGCAATGGGGGGAGCCTTTACTTTAGGGACGTTGAACATCGCTGGACTCAAGGACTCGCCAACTGGGCTAGAAAACTGAGTTTTTTAAAACAATTTACCCGTGGACGTCCTGGTTATTCAGGAAACCCACTATCCGCATGGTGAAGAGGAAGAATGGTCAACTATGCTCCTCCCTTCCCTATCCTTTTGGTCTACGCACTTTGGGGTGCTTGTTTGTGTGAACAGTAGTTTTTAATTTGTCTCATCCCAATCATACCTTGATGGCCGCATCCTTGTATTCTCCTTTTCATGGGATGATGAAGTGCATGCTGTCATCAACATTTAGGCCTAACCTGTGCATGAGATCATCAGGAATACTTCTTGGCTGTCAATTCCCTTCCGCTACCCCATGACCCATTTGTTATTGGCGACATGAACTGCTGGATGAACCCAATTACAGACCACTGGCCCTCTTCGCCTACACCCCCACAGGGTCACGTTACTTTGAGTTCTCAAAGCCACCCTAGGGTTGTTCGATACTCTGACATGTCATGTCCACTACTCACTAACATGTCTCGCCCCCATGTGCACAACGGCCAGCTAAGGTCTATAATCTGCATTGACCTTATTCTCACGCCGTTGAAAATTCAATCCCAAATTTCCAACTTCACCATGACAAAAATCGATTTCTCTGACCACAAGATGGTATTGGTTTCCTTCCATTTGTCCAGTCCAGCAGCCCAGGCACCAAAATGGTGAAAACTCCGCCCCACCAAGATCACATCGCCAAAATTTTCCTTGTGGGTGGAAACTGTGACCTTGGCTCTGGAGTTCATCGCACCATTATGTGCAGACCCAATTTCCACCTGGTCAACCTTCAAAGCAGACACAATCCGCCAGGCTCACCACCTCTCCTCCCATCGCTCGTGGGCTGCCCCAGCAGTCAAATTGTGCACGCTGGCAGAGTTGGACCATCTGGAGTCTAAAGTCCCCACTGCAGGCTACAACCCAGCTTGGGGTCACAAGTGGGCAGAAGTGTCCGCTCGCCTCAACGCACTGGTAAGACAACACAAGCATTGGGTTTGTGTTCAGTATAAAGCAAAGCATATCACAGCGGGCAATACATGCTCCACTTACTTTTTTGAAAATTCTTCACACCGCACCAGAGTTTGGCATGCACACAGGTGTGAAGTCCAGACCACTCTGTCGCAGATACACTGGCTGAAGTGGTGATAAAAATACAAAACTATTACTCAGAATTATATCAATCCAATACAATTCCGCTGGATGAAATGGAAAATTTTCTCAAAAATGCACATATCCGCGCCATTTCCCAATTCCTGGAGTTGATGGATTTGATTACTCGAGATGAACTCTGGTCCACCACTTGCAGTGCACCATACAGGAAATGCCCAGGTCCTTATGGCATCCCATATGAGTTTTATAAAAATTATTTTAAAGATTTATCCTCCTTACTGCTTGCCTCACTTAACCAATGCCTAAAATAAACGCCCCTCCTACCTGGAGGGCAAGAGGTCTTCACAATAACGTTGTACAAAAAAGGGGATAAGCTGGACTTGGCCAACTGGCGCCCCATTTCACTCACTAACACAGACACAAAATCTTTACTAAAATCATGGCTAACCGTCTAGGGGTTGTTGCCTCTGCTCTCATTTCCCCTGGAAAATTTTACTTTTTTGAAAAGGTCAATTTGGGACAATATACACACCGTAGCCAACGTCTGTCAATCCACGGCTTCTGGAGCACTTGTGTTTATAGACCAGCGGAAGGCCTATGATAGAGTCAACTGAGACTACCTCAGAGCCTGCCTCCACAAGTTCCGCCTCCCCCTTCGCTTCATTAGTTGGGTGATGTTGCTATCGGAATCCGCCACAATGGCTGTGCGTGGCCCTGGCTTCCTCACGGATGTAGTCCGCCCTCAAAGGGGCCTATGCCAAGGAGACCCCCTTAGACCTCTCTTGTATAACTCCAGCCTTGACCAACTTCTTCAAAATGTGAATGCTCGCCTAACTGGTGTCCACATGCAAGGCCAAGCACCAGTCAAGATGATGGCGTTTGCTGATGATTGTGTGGTTGGGGTGTCTAACAATAATGATGCACGCGCGCTTAGAGATTATCCAGGGTTACTCCGGGGTAAGTTATGCTGCACTTAACGCCTCCAAAACCGAAATTTTTCTCCTTGGTTGGTATCAAGCCCGCTGGTCCCCAGCGCCCCATTTCCTACCTGCCTCGCCAACATGCTCACGAGATTGCTTACCCTACCCACCCCACTTCGCCCCACTCGTGCTCCCCTTTGCGCCATGCCCCACCATTGGCCCTGTCCTCCATTTGGGGGTGTGACTGGAGGCAGGAGGATACGCCTCAACGGTGATGGAAAATAATATTCTAGACAACGTTATAAATGCACGGCTTCCCTTAAAGTCATCCAGACCTCCCTTACAGGCAGGGTAGTGCTAGTTAACTCTATGTTCCTCTCCTAAGTCTGGTTTGGGGCCCACGACATTGCTTTTCCCCTTGTTTATTCAAGTCATTATATGCCCTGCTGCAAGGGTGGCTTTGGCTAGGCCAACCACTGCCGGTGTGACTTGATGTCGTGTTTGGCCCTCACCATAGTGGTGGTATGGGCCTGCTCAACTTTGAGGCTTATGCTGCCAAAATCATTGGCACCTGGATTGCTGCCGTCACTAACCCTACGATCATAGCACAGTACTGGTCTTGCGCGGCCTGCTCCAACTTATCCCACGCCCTGGGCCTCAGAAATCCTTCCCACCCCCACTCTCTGTTAAAGTACCTTGCCTCACATCATTCTGCTGCGGCCCACATGGGACGTCACTACACTTCAAAAGGATCTTCCTCTCCATGCGGAGCGCTGAGTGGAGAATTCGCATCTGTGGGCACACCACCCTGAGGGGGAGCCCCTCTCCTCAGTTTACCCAGGAAGTACAAGTACTACCCATTCTGAACTGAGTAATACCAATGAGACCCCTTTCATGGCCAGGGTGGACTACCTGGACATGATGGACATCCCCTACCCCCTAGATACCCAGAAATCCATTTGTAAGTACGCCCACCACCCTCTTCTGCAGCCACATATTTGTTCCCATGTGTGGCACTGCTTGAGATGGGTTTACCATACTGCTGAGCGCTCTAACGCTTTGCACTCATTTTGCTTCATGTGTGGCCAGTATGGAATGTTGGTTCACCGCCTGGAAGAGTGCTCTCCTTTAAAAGAGATTTGGCGTGAAGTACAACGCCTGTTTCACCAGGATTAAGTGCAGACCTTCAGCCTGTCTAAGGACATGTTTGCTTTCTCCATGAATTCCCCTCTTCCACCTTCCCTCCATGCCTTGATAGTTGCAATCGCTATGTGGACTATCCACACGATTGTCCTAGATGCTATCTCAGGCTCCACTCCCACCCTCCAAGAAGCTATACGCCGGTTCCAGTTGCACCTTGTGGACCACTTCCAAGCGTGGTTGTTTGGGTACCTCCCACATGTCGCTGCCAGATGGTCTCATCCTGGTTCCCAGTTTTGTTCATCATTTCAGACCCCTTCCTACATACGGGCTCAATAGTGCGCAAGCCCCTGAACACGTAACCCCCCATTCCTTCTCTTGACGTTCCTGCTGGCAACAGGAGATAGCGGCTGCTTCTCTGGGGTGCCCTCCTCTCACTGAAGTTAGTTCATTGTTTAGTGTCTTATCAGAAGTTTCTGTCACCTGGTTGGCCTTCCCCAAATAAAATTTAAAATTTAAAAAGTACTCTACTTTTGAGAAGGTGAAAAAGCAGGTCCTAAATTTTGAAATTTTAAAAAAAGTGGCATTAATAGATGATCATGCCATGAAAAACTTGAGCGTCACGCTTGCTACTCATTCACGCCATAAGTTCAATTACTTCAACCTTTTTGCGCTGTAGCTGAAAGCCATGCTTACCAATGATGAAACCCAGTTATTCCAGCTGCTCATGGAAGAGATTACACTTACAGGTCTGATCTTAAGATCATCCTTGGCAAGATGGCGAAATATTTCTTCCACATGTTTGTAGATGTTCATTAAATATTTTACAGAAAACGTTGATATCATCTAAACATACAAGAACACAGGAGTCTTTAAAACACCAATAATACTGTAAATAACATGAATAATAGTCAAAGTGGCATTTTACAGCTCTAACGGCATTTTAGTAGGCTGGTAGAGGTCTTGGTCTGTAATCATGGAACAATTTTCTGCTTCTCCTTGAGAAGCTCTATCTACTAATAACCAAAATTACGTTCATAGCCAAAAATATTACGCGCCGCTCAAGCAGACTAGCACATCATTATTTCATATTAAAAGATAGGAATACTTTTTTATAATGCTGCTAAGCTTGTGATAGTCTATTACCACGCGGTATGAACCGTCCTTTTCTCAATAATCAACATTATGAAGGCATAAGTAATTTTAGAGGTCACTAGCATCCAATGGTGCACTAACTGTTTAATTTCAGCGTTTAAGACCTCATCCATCACCTTTGAACGTCTAAATGGATGAAGGCAAAATGGCAGATGATTTCTGGTATCAATATGGTGAAGTGTATAGTTAGCACAACCCAAATCGAAGATATTATATTCAAAAATAACGCTATATTTTTCAAAGGCCAACGCATGATCCTTTCTATCCTCAGTTAATCCTTTTAGGCTATACCGAGGTACTAGAGAGCAAAGAGATAGCTTAATATCACTGCTAAGACCTAGTTCATCAAAGTGGCCAAAGTTAAAAACCTTATGAACATCTTTACTAGGTGCATATGCACAAAAGCATTAATCTAGTGTCGCTTTATCTTAATAGGATATATACAAATTAGCTAGAAGCACTTGAATTTCGCTGTGGTCAGGGAGGATAAGCCCAGACGCAGTGACAGGTTCTGAATTAGAATGACAGAAAGGTAAAAATGATTCGCCATATAATTCTTAAGGAATTTTCAGCTTTATCCCAGTCTCCAATATCATTTGATGGCCCAGCGGAATGGGTAGATAACAATTGGTACATAGCCAGATAACAGTAAATTCTGCAATATGGTTAGGTAACCTCTGAATACAGACCCAAATACACTTATAACCCAAGTTCACTATACGACCTTATAAAAACCAGGTTGATCAATCCTGAAATTTTAGGTGCTAGGGCCTCATCACTACAATGATAGGTTAACAGAATGGTTTGTCCATTAAATTTAAAGGTTTCTCTATAAAACCAGCTTTGACTCCATGAGTCCTCATAAATGAGGCCACAATAAGAAATTTTTGTTTTTTTAGGATAAGCAATAGCAGGAGCAGAAAACAGAAGTGAACCAAAATATAGCGGCAACGTTTTGTATGCTCCTTCTAATGTAGTCCCTGAGGGCCCGTTATACCATAAGTCTTCCAATGATTATGCCAGAAGCGAGCCCAAGTCAATTCACCAGTTTAGTGGACAAAATACTAACTGGTGTTCATGTCAATGATTTCACAGACGTTAAGCTTATGTACTGATATATCAATATACATGCATTCAGAAAAGTAAGTGTCCACTGGATACAATGTAAAGGCCTCAAATTTGTCCTCCTGATTTAAAAAAGGTTAAATACTATATGCCTATTTGGGGTCTGAATATCATAAAGATTTTAATAGGCATTGTCATTTGGACCCCGTTAAATCAGGGAATATTGTCAGAGGTGATTGGAAGCTCTTGTAATACTAACTGTTGAGCGTGTAGCTTTACTAAAATTTTGGGAATCAGTTTGGCTTCACCTTTCTTAGGGGTACTGTGGACAATTGATGACTCTATCTTCTTCAATAATTGCTGAACCGCTGGAGGCAAGGTGGCTTTGTCATTATATGGTCTTACAGAAGGTAGGGTTAAAGATCTTTTTGTACTTTAGATGTTTTCGAAAAACCAGATGTATAAAATCCCAGTTATGCTCCGCCCTATCTCTTTCAAAGTTTGACTCTTTAACAGGGTTCACCAAACAAATCTTAACCTTAGAGCATGGTTTAGGGCAATGATTGGCAATATGCCCTAAATTCTTGCAAAAAGTAAAAAATGACCTAATTAATATCAGGCTTTTTGAAACAAGGGCTATAATACCAAATTAATTCTCTAGGGGGAGATACCTTGTCAGATTGATCACGCGGTTCCTGTGGACTTTCACTGGTGATTCAAAAGTGACAGCGCAAGGATGGAGGTAAATCTAATATGTATGTAGTATCGTTCTCCTCATCTAAAACTGGTATTAAACCTGATACAACTCCGTATATGGCTTACAGGCGTGACAAGGAGCGATCTGGGCATCACAATCATTCTATGACGTTAGCATCAGACAGTATTTTGCCTCCAAAAAAAGCGTTTGGCAAACACTTTAATAGTCTCGTCTCTTTTAATGATATTTTGAGGAAATGCATCAAACAAGTGTAATTTCTTTCAGATCTGATAAACTCCTTGATAAAAAGAATCTTGGCGTTAGAATATGACACACTGGCTTTCTTTAGTTTTGGAATAACTAACTATTGACTCTTGGAGCTAATGAGTCCATTATTGCTGACAATTTAGCAGTATCAGGTGTTCCGTACATGCTAATCTCAAAAAGACAAAAAATTGCGTACATTTGCATTCTTATTAAACTTTGGCTAATATACAGGGCAACCAGAAGTTAATTTTCATAGCTGCTTGACTAAAGAGCCTGCAATGTCCCTGATAGACTTCTGTTAGCTTCCATATTGTCAAGGGTCATAGAGGCACCAACTGTCAGAATGGGTGGGGAAACAACGTCATGATCACATGTAACTCGCGCCCCATTATCTTCACTATTAGAATACGTTGGAATGGTTTCCCAAGAATTTTGAACCTGATGACACTTGCAATTGTTAAGTCAAAACTACAAATTTAATATGTTTGTTAATCCAGAAAAGTGGTGGCATTCCGCCTGCCACGTAATTTCCATATTGACAAACATTTGTTAAGAGTAACGAAGTCCTCTTTTAAAGCCATAATTTACTCTTGAGGGGTCTTGATTGTGGGAATTCTGGCACTGCTTCAAAAGCAGAAGCAATGAAAATTTTAAAACCTATATAATATGACAAGGTTACGGAATCCTGAGTCAATGGCTGAAACAGTTTCGTCTGAGCTGCCATGGTCAATTGTTTGCAGCCAATCAGATTCCGCCACTGCACCAACTCCTATGGCTGGGCCAGCACTAGCCAAGCTTAATCCATTTGAGTGTCTCAATTGTATCAATGATAGTGACCAACTGTTTAATGTCAAGCCAGATTTCACATTGGAAAAGTTTTTATTAATCCTCTCAGTTTATGCCCAACTGTTTTTTCTCTAAAAGTGGCAACCCATATTAAAAGTATAAATTAATTTTCAGTGGAAACTGAAGCTGCCCCTGCCAACGCTCTCCTCTGCCAGCATTTCCATGGGGTGATGCAACCTCTATTTGAGGGTATTCCCATCCCAATTTCCACTCTAATTTCAATGAAGGTGCAAAATATGAAATTGAGGAGCTCGCTTTTAGTGCAGCCTGCTCTTATATAAATGCAGCGAAAACTTCTCTTTTTGAACCCAATTTTCCCCAAACATGCCAGCACATCGAGTCTTTCACTTGTGTAATAGCTCTCATCACTTTCACTGAGCATCAACTTGCACAATATATTGAGGCAATGGACACTCCAGCTTCAAAATGAAGAAAACCAACAACTATACCTCCTTATGCAACATGTCGCTATGCTCTCACCTCAATGGTGTCTTTTATGTCTGCCAGCTAAAGTGGGCGCCGGACAAAAGTTTCCTCAAAACTTCCTCACCGTCTGATATGGCTTCCTAGGGTGATAACTTAGGGGCTATATTGAGATTTTTTTTGATTTTATTTATTTGTGATAATTCCTTTGTTTGGCTTAATTGTAAATACAGATGCGTAGCGGCTCCCTCTTTTGGGTTGAGCACCACTTGTGCAAAAAAAGAGGGCCCTAAAAGCTGTCCCAAGTTTTTGATTTGACAATTATGACCTAATATGATACAGGAAGTAGGGCAACGTGTGGCTTCAATTCTGCTCATAATCAACTAATTTCATCCATATGACCTGGCAGCCATCTATTTCAGCGTCCAAAGGTCGCGCTACCTCTGGCGGAAGGGTAGTCCTAAATTCTGCTTGCAGAGCTCATACATGATAAAAACAGTGTGCTTGGAAACAAAATGTGTTCCCCTGTAGTGAGCACCAAATGTGAATTTGGCGCAGGGGCATTTGAATTCAATTGCACAAAAAAATACAGACAGGCTAAAAGGTTCATTTTGATGATATTATTCTTGAAAAAAACAACATAGTAAACATTATTTTCAATAATAAGGCTTTTAATAATAAAGTAGTAGAATACACTGTAGTATCTGGTACTGCTAGTGGCTCTAGGGCTTGCTCAAATAATCTTCTTAGTAGGCTCTCACCACTTTCTACAGATGAAATATCCACTTGCAATTGGCATTCCTCTTCAAATGCTCGTTCTCCCAGAGTTCTCATTAGTGCTTTCACTATCTACTAAGCAGCACTCTAAGATTAGTAGACTAAAAAGGTGATATCTGAATTGGGGCAAAGAAGCAAAAAATAGAGCATTAGTTTCTGGGAAAGATTTTACTGAAACATATTTGAATTACTAGTGGATGACCCTGATAATTATAAGGACCATATTACTGATGGTTTTATGCCACACGGGTTCAGTGTGGATGAAACCACAAATAAATTAGAGGCAATAAGATTAGTGAGGCCACTGAATCGATGGTAAATTTGTTTTAGGGAATGAGAGTTTTACCAGCAGGGATTTAGAGATTCAACTAACAGTAACTCAATCCGTTAGGCTTTTACATATAATAACATGGCCCACATGCCGAGGTAAGTATGCTAGATAATCAAATCCTGATTTCTAATTAAAGAATAATATTAAATTCGATAAAAGTAAAATGTCCAGATGTTTGGTCAAACTAATTACAAAAGTCCTTTCTTGTTGGGCTTGTGTTGTGCGCAGGTCAGGCAGCGTTGTATCCAGGCGTGCACATCCTTCATCAGTCCATTACATTCATTTGCTCTCTTTATCAGAGAGTTGGTTTTCTTGCCTCTAAGGGGCCCCATTATTGGCGGACCATGATGTTCCATTATGACTCCTAAGCATAAAATTACAGGAAACCATATGCAATCACAGAAATAATTCACCATATCTTTTTTGAGTACCATCTGTATGGGCTCTTCCTTACCTGTATCTTGTTACCTAAAGCTTTTCCTTCAATGTCCTGATTTGGAAATCAACTATGGCTCTATGAGGGAGCCTTTGGCGTTTGTCGTTGGGCCTTTTTTGGGAGTACTCTGTTGAGAGAGGCCTATGGGGTTGGTGGTGGGTTCAACTTTGGGTTGAGAAAGGTGGGATTTTGGCAGTTGTGGGGCTGTAATTGCGGCGATGACTGCCAATTATCATGATGTCTCTGAAAGACTTGATCTGGGGGAATCACCATAACTAACTCAACGCCCTCCATGGGATCAGATATGGCAGATAGGCTTCTGCTTAGTATATCTGGTAATATGTATGTTAACGCTAACAAAACTATGTTTAAAATTAAAGTTAAGGAGGTTTCAGTGTGTTCTGGTTCAACTGTGTGCTAACTTCTGCGGTATGCGGTAATATATGAGGGACTTGTGGTCTGTGTGCATTATCAGCATATGCTTCGCTACCTGCAGCAAATTTTGCCAGTGCATCATTGCCCACGGTACAGGAGCCATTCTTTTCTCATAAATTATTCACAATTAATTAGCTCCAGTGATTTTTTTGAAGAAGTATTATCTGCATGTTTGCGGCCATCATGTTACTGGATAAGTATTGCCCCCACGGCTGTGCCAGAGGCATCACATGTTACAATGAACGGTTTTTGTTCATTGGCATGCTGCAAAACTGGCGCCATGGTAAATAAATTCTTTAATATCCTTGAACACCCGCTGACACTCCTCTGGAAAAATTAACGAAGCATTTTGAACATTAAGGTGTGGAGGGGGCGGCCAATTCTAAGATTGCTGGGGAGAATTTTTCAAGAATGTAATGGATCCCAGAAACTGTGAAGCTGTTTCTGAATGGTGGTAGTTGCCCAAGCCTTTATAGCTTCTAGATTTGAGGGGGCGATGACATTTCCTTCCTTTAGTACCAGAAAAAAAAAGACTGTACTTCATCTTTAAAAAAATTCAAATTTTGCTGTTTTTGCATGCAGCCCGCTCCTGCAATGTGGCGGCCACAACTATAATGTCCTTTTTTTGTTGCTCTGGAGTAGGGGAGTGAACAAGAGTATCGTAAATATATGCCACTGCACATGTTAAGTGGAGGTCGCCTAGTGCATGGTCAATAACCCTCTGGAAAATGGCAGGTGTGTTTTTAAGCCCAAACAGCGTGACCTTAAACTGGTATATGCCATGATGTGTTCTAATATCTGTCAGCAATTCTTGGACCTCAATCACATGAAACTAGTGAGATGTATTTATTTGGTTCAAATTTTAAAAAACCCTTTTGACTTGGCAATTGCTTGGGGAGATCTCGGCCTTCAGTGGGACTAGGTACAGATCTGGCATTGTAACGTTGTTTAAGTAACCATAGTCCACAAGAGGCCTCGGGGAGCAATCAGGTTTTTTGGGAGAATACCACGGGCAATGACACTAGCAAGTTTTCTTCATTTAACCATCCCTAAGGCAACATATTATAAATATGGATTTTTAGGTCTTGATCCTCAGCATCAGTGTATGGATAAGGTGGGCAATTTATATTAATGAGATAAATCATCAAGTGGAAGTTGATTTAAAACTCAGAGTGGATGGCAAGCAATTCACTTTATCCAAGTCAAAAATCTCTTTGTAGGGTTGAGATATTGGAGCAAAGTGGGAAGATTGGCTACCAAGTCCAAGATGTAGTATTCCACAGTGGCCACCAAAGATTTCCCTTCATAACGTAGGGAGCAGGAAAATTTTACTATAATGGCAGAAGGTCATAAAGCGAAGGTAATCCCTCCAAGTTTAAACAACTGACTGTCAGCGCTACCATCCTACGCCCAGTAAAATGGGCAGAGTAAGTCTAAAATCACTGAGAAAATTGGCGTGAAACTGATGACCGTGGTCAAAAGTGAAACGGCTTTCATAAGGGCAGGGTGACCATAGGTCCCCTAGAGACCCCCATGATGGAAGCTCCTGTGGTAACCGCTGGATCTTACGCTTGCGCCATCTTAAGATCAGTAAATTACTGCTTCTTACGCGTCTATTAAGGCTTTAATGACAGTGCATTTGGAACTGACAGGAATGTCCATGGAAAATAAGAGATAAACACAATCAGTTTTTATTAAAGCTGTTCATGGCGCATAATCCAGAGGCGACATTCACTTTCATGGGCAACTTGTAATAATCCTAAGATTTATTAAGGAACTTGGGAGGACATTGCATCTGCACAGGCGTACAACAGAGGGTTGATGAGATATCATGAATCTAACAATTGGCTCATGTGCCTGAGATCTTTAATTATCTGATTGTGGTGATGATCCTATTTACTTGCTCCATTGTCTCAAGTTGTTAGCGGGTCAATTCCATGGCCTCTATGTCTAGAGGAATAAAAAGGGTGCATGGAGGTCTGTTGGACACTTTGCTGACAAGTCCTATAAATCTGGGTCCATGAGGCTTGGCCTGAACTACCAAGATCCCCAGGACATCTAGTTGTTAATTGAGGGATTTACTTTATTGAGGAGTGTCCTGTATGATTTATGAAGTCTCAGGGAAATGTATTAAGTTCATGGGACGTGGGGCGACATCTCTATATCCTTACTATTCTGAGGCATTATAGAGATTTAGGGAGAGAAGGGCAAGTACTTCTGGCGCATGTGTGGGTATATCTTATCAAGTAACTTCCACTGTATGGAATTGACTTCAAAATCCGTCACTGGGCCTTATTCTATATCTTTTTAGCTGTCTTATTTCTCCTCATCATTAAACAATATAAATATTGCTTCTTTGGGGGTGGATAGGGTTAGTTTTTTATAGTAATAGAATAGCTTTTGTGTGGGTGACTTCTTGGTTGCTCAGATTATGGGATGGCCTCGAACTGCTGGGCCAACTTGTACGCTCCCGTCAAAGTTTGAGGTCCATTATACCATGACATGTTGGAGCCCACTCCCTGGTTAAAGTAGGCCCAAATGAAGCGATGGAAATGTCCTTCAGGAGTTGAAGGTAATCTGCTAGTTGGTGGAAAACCTTGATGTGTTCATCCAAATTCGTGGATAAGCATCGCCATTGGAATAGTTGAATTAGGAGTTGTGTCCTTTATGCTGAAGTGGCCACCATAGACAAAAATTTGTGTAAAGTGTGGAAGGTGTCTCCTCTAGGTGTGAGTATTGGTACAACATGTTGCGGACCCATACTTTAGCTTTACCCTCTAGGTATCAAGTAATACCAAAGATTCCTGATCCTCTGAGGCCTCTGTGGTTCCATTCAAGGTAGCTCGCAATTTGAATTTCACCAGAACTCCTAGAAACTGGTGAAGCGCTTTGTCTGAAGGGCAGGAAGTGGTTTCTATCATCGTTATGTTGCTAGCTTGTGCATTTGAAGGGGGAAAATTGGTTGTTCTTCCCAAACAAGCAGTACTTTTTTGATAGCTCTAATCAATGCTACTAATAAAAAAATAGTCAGGATAGCGCGCGTGAGAGTATACTAATTTGTTTAGCTTTTAAAGATCCCAGATTTAACAAACCTTGGGCCTTTAACATAATAGCGGTATTAATTGGCTGGGTTATTATGTCAGACAACTGAAGTGCTAAGGAAAGACTCGACTTCCATTAGGGTACTCTAATACCCACAACAGCATCCACAGTCTGCACAACATCGCCATTTTAATAATTCAAGAATAAAAACCATGGCGAGATAAATGTGGTAAATATTGATTAATGAACTTCATCCATATCCTGGCCCCTAAGCTGAGCTCCAGAAATGATATTGACCACGCTTCACGCACTGAAGGCCAAAAAAAGCAGGTTGGGCAAGGGAGTCTAGTCCATCCATCCCTTGTGAATTTTAGGCTTAATCTTAATTCACTGTACATGAACTTGGTAGCAGGGAGCAACAATCATCTCGTCATTTTTATCTCACAATTTTCTCTCCATAGGTGCGTCCATTAGATCAAAGTTCTGTTTCACTCATTAACATGGCAGATTAAATTCTAATGATTAATAATTCAACTCAGGTTGATAATCTAAGTACCCATTTCCTTGGTCACTTGGAGTATGCGACACTCCTAGGGATGATTCATGAGATTAGCTTTGCTGAGATATAGTTAATGCTGTAATCACCAAAGAGACGGCTACAACCATCACTGAAACTAATGAGCACATTCTTTCTATTGGTTTAGGTGATTCCTTCATGGAGTCCAGAATCTTTGATAAATAAAATTTAAAAAGTAACTTGGCTTAAACAATGATTTAATAAGGATATAACCAAATAACCAAGCACTCTACCATTAGCAGAGCGTTGGGTTTTTACAACTTTAGGGAAATTAAGTAGAAAGGCTTATAGAAGATTTCTGACTACAAACCGCGCGAATCTTCTGCTGAGCACCAGAACTTTTGCACCATATCACAGGTTGTACATTGTGGGTGGCCCTTTTTGCAGTTTGGGCTGGTAATTTTCTCTCATCTACCAATGCTCTGGAATCCTTGCGCCGTTCAATATTTGCAACAGATTTATTTCATCATCTGTAAGTTCTTTGATAATTTGACTTTAATATTGCACTCCTGTTAGATATTTGGTTTTAATCTGCTAGTTTGCACTCAGGTTTCCTCACAGATCCTCTCAATCGTCTTATTGTAAATCTTGGCTGAATTAAAATTTATGCAGAATAAATCTTTCCCTTTTTTGGTTGATCATAAAATTGAGAAGAGGGGGCGCAGCGGATAACTAATGTTTGTCAATTGTATGCCCTAAATCTACTCTCTTTTCCAGTGGACTTTCTTGAGGCTTATTCCCCTTTCTCAATAAAAAGGAATATATCATTCAGTCCAATTTAATGGACGTAGCAGGGCTCTTATAATACCAGCGCTGTAAGAATATGAGTGAACCTCAATATACCTCAAATAGTTTCAGTTGGAGTGTTTCTCAGCTGATCTGATCAAGTTCGTGCCAGTTGGTATGCTTTTACCATCTGATCTGTTCAAGTTGGTGCCATTTGGAAAGTTTTCCCAGCTGGTCCAATCTGCTAAGCTAGGGTTCTTTACTTTAACCTGTAAAGCTTTCTGTTCCATCTCTGAAATTAGAAGATAGATCAGTCATAAACGGCGGCCTACTGAATCACATTGTATAATGACTTTCTTAATTATGCTCCTCATTCAATTAGGTTACTCTATTTCAATAATAGCCATTCTCAAAACTTTCAAGGACAATCCTTGATATCATTAAGCATTTTGATCAACTGGCAACTAATGCCAAGGTAGATCAGAAGTTAATAAGAACCAGTTTCCAAATTGTGCTTCTCAATCAATTGGTGATGATCTAATTCAAGGATTTACTGGCGACTGACGCTAAAGATAATCATTATTATATGTTTTTAGGATTGACTAGAAACTTATGTCAAGGATAACTATATTGCTAGAAATGATGCCAAGGACTTTCAGCGGCAAGGTATTCTATTGCCTTTCAACACTTGATTTTTGATTTACCAGTGACTAACGCCAAGGATATGATATTGCTGGCATCAAAGTCAAGCTTTCTAGTAGGCGAGACATTCATTTGCATACTAAATTTAGGAGTTTGTGATTACTGGAGACTTACATTAAGGATAATCAGATGAAAAGTTTAGTATTTACCAGTGACTAATGCTGAAAAGAATTATGCTGCTAGAAATCGTTGCAGAAGATTTTTAATAGGCGAGGCATCTGGTTGCCATTTAACGCCTAAGTTTTATCAGTGACTGATTCTGAAGATAAGTTGAATTAGCTCTTTCTGTTGTATCCTTGCTATCTACTTTTGCCCATACACCACACGCCATGTTTGGGATTTTCTTTGTCTTCACAAAACAATAGGCATTATAATTATAATTGCTTCTTTTTTAATATTTATGCCAAACAACGCCTGAGGGATTATGATTACCCCTGAATCTTCTCAGATGTAGATGTCTTGGCTCTTGACCCCCAATTGAGGCTTGGAGGGGGTTATATTGGGATTCACACTACTCTGGGGATCCTCTACTCTGGGTTTACAACTTATTATAATCAATTTTTATATACTGGATTATGCTTCATTAATTTGATGAAGATTTCAAGAAATAGTCATTTTTAAGATTATCTGGGGTTAATCCCAATATCATACAAGTTTTCCAATTTGCTAATTTATGCCAAGGAAATTATAAAATAATTATTATTTATGTTTAAGCAAGCGATACTGAGGATTTCACTAAGTGAGACATTTAATCGCCAATCTATTAATCAATAATCTATTTTACACCCTTCATAAACAAAATATTTCTGAACTCTCACTTTTAGCCAAAACTTTTGATTAGTATTAGGCTTTATACAAATAAAATATCATTTCTCTTATCCATTAATTCCAGTTGTAGGTTCTTATGCCCTCTGGGGTGACTGGTCCACCAGGCACTTTGGAGAACCTGAAGTAACATTTGGGATGGTTGGATTATATCCTTTTGTCCTGACATCATGCACTATCCATATTCTCTCCCCTTGAGAAAACCTTCAGCCAGGCGATTTCCAATTAACTTGGTGTTTTTCAAACTTGACCTGGTAAACGCCTTCAGTCAAACAATTAAGTAGTATAAGGTTAAAAGTGGTTGACAGCCATTCTTAATCAGCAGGGTATTTTAAATTTTTCATGATGCCCTTTGGACTCAAAACGCACCCATTTTTTAGTGCATGGTTAATGACGTATTGGGTAATCTTTGCTTCACTTGCATGGTGGCATACATTGACAATCTCCTTGTGCACTCTTCTATTATGAAGAGCATGAGAGGGACCTGCAGACGGTTTGGTGGTCTGAAGAAGGCTTTTTTTGTAAAATCATCAAAGTGCGAGTTTTTCAGGAAGAGGTTATCTTCTTGGGTAATCTTGTCATGAAGGAAAGGTATGAATTCCCTCCCAGAAAACTTAAGGAAATTCCTTCCTGTATCATGTCCGTCACCCAGAAGCAGCTGCATAGTTTCCTGGAGACAATTTTTTCTTATAAAATTCTTGCCTGCACTTTCCCAGTTGGCAGCGCTTCTCCATCCACTGACAGGGAAGAATGTTCCGCTTATATGTACAGAATATTGCCAACATGCGTTTAAGGTGATTAATGAGTTATTTGTGGCACTACCAGACCTTAACCTTAACAATTCATCCCAGATTTTAATAGTTGCTTTGATACCATAGTTGCCGCAGTGGGGGCTAGTTCTGCTTTAGGAGCAGGATGGGGTGGAACATCCCATCGCCTTTTCTTCATGAAAGTTTTTCCACTGCAGAACAATCCTGGGCCATATATGAAAAAAGAGCTCGCCGCTGTGCCATGGTCCTTCCGAACTGACAGTAACTTCTTCAAGGTGCACATCCTGAAGTAAAGGTCATGACAGACAACCAAGCCCTGTTGTACTTCTAAAAACTCCAGAAATTGGCACACTATCAGTCTTGGACGTTTCAGGATTTGTGAAGCTTTAATTTCAAATATGAGTTCAGAAAAGGGTATTAAATATTCTCCCTGACCGTTGAGGCATGATTCTTTTCTGAGTATGTTGGAGGAATAAACACAGGGTTTAACAATGGTGATTCCTCCTAATCATATTCTTGCTATTGTCCCTCCTGAAATTTCTACGGAGGAATGGGCACCAGATGTGCCGTTGGTTCATGATACTAGCGGTCATACTACCTGCTTGGAGGAACTAGAGTTGCTCAATCAGTTGGGTTCACTAAGTCAAAATGTACCCATTATTAGTTAGCGGCTGGCCAGAACTTGTTCAAAGGTAGGCTTTGGGTTCCCCCATTTCTGGGATGATGTAATCTCCGCACATCATGATTTTCCAGTGGTGGGTCGCCAGGGAACATAAAGTGTCTTAGATTTTATCAAATGGACATTCAAATGGATTGGTTTTTCCTAGGATCTTCCAGTTCAGATTGCCAGTTACATGACATGCGCGCGCGCTTAGTCTGATAAATTTGGTAGGAATGGTCTCCTCCATCCCCTTCAGCAGGCATAGGGTCCGTGGACCTTGCTATCCGTTGACTTCATTGTTGAGCTTCCCAGTTTTAATGAATTCACAGTGGTCATGGTGGTCGTAAACTACTTATGAAATTTTCACTTTTTACTCCTTGTATGTCAGCCATTACCTCTGAGGAGATAGCTCAGCTCTGTTCGCCACGTTTTCTTTATGTTAGGCCTACTCAGGAGGTGGTAAGTGACCAGGGGCCTCAGTTTACCATCTGCTTTTGGTATGCGTTGTTGAGGCATCTGAAAATCAAGCTGTGCCGCTCCACAACATACCACTCTCAGTCAGACGGCCAAACTGAGAGGGTCAATCAGATACTCGAGCAGTACATCTGCTGTTATGCCTCTGCCATTTAGGATACCTGGGCCTTAAACTTCCTCCTGGAGAAGGTTGCGTATAACAATGCCACAGATTTGCCAACTAGGTTCCCCTTAAGAATCCACCCTGGGGTAAAATCCTTATTAAACATGTGTCCCTCACTTTTCTCTGAGGTACCCGCCTCCATCAAACATCTACAGAAGATCCAGGATACTCAATCCCTGGTTCAAGAACATCTAACAAAAGTAATCAGTGATTACACGTGGTCCTAAGATTATAAAGCCTCCCCGCTGATAGGATAAAGGTTGGATATTAGTCATGTTTAAAACATTCCACTTGCGTATGAAAGTTACCTCATGGAAGTTTGCAAGCAAGCACATGGACCCTCACATGGTCAAGGAAGATTTTAACAATGGGGCCTAAATTAAACTTCAAACTCATTGGAAATTGTCATTGTTAAATGACATCATTTTGAAGACAGATTGTTAACTTAAGGCTGAGCATGATGAGGCCAAGGGAACTAAGTTGAGTCCTGACTGAACTAAAGAGAACCCTGGACCAACTCTAGGTAAGGTAAAGTTATTCTCAATTTGGTTCTAGAGATGCATGTGATGTTCAGGTGAGCATTACATACAAGGCAATAAAATGCACCAGATTCAATGAAGTTTTTATGCGTCATTACAATTAATTAGAAAACAAGGCTTCAAGTCCTAATTGGGCTATATTATATCTAAATCTGGTAGAATTCAATTTTATGCAATCACTTAAGTGTGATCTTACTTGAGCTACAGTACAAAATGGATGGAAAATTGCATTATTGATTAGATTGGGTGCAGTGCCTTGCTCAATGGAAAATGATCCCCCCAATTGTTTATAAGTGGGTTTATGAGACCGACCTTCTTATTTGATTGACTTGTTTTAGTAAAAACATTCATATTCGTTTATCAGATGGACCCTTGGTTTGACCTTTTTGGGGACCTCCTTGAGGAGGTCTCAGATAGTATAGATCATTTATTTTATCTAAACTATTCACTGATTCTCTTTCCCCTATGGGGAAACCTGGAATTCTTAAGATAAAGGCACCTTAGAACCTGGATTCAGATCTGCACTAGGTAGTGGACTGCCCTTGGGGTCCAGAATTTCCTCGCAGTTATAATTTTTCTCTTATTTTAATTATTTACCATACCCTCACCTTGGGTCCTTTTGGTACTGGCACCCTTCCTGATGCCCTCTTTCTTGTGTTATTACCATGTTGTTTCATTGTAGTGGGTATTCCCAACCACCTCTAAGGGAATGCAAGGGTTAAAGACACTTTCTTGACAGATACAGCACCTTATCTTTCATGCTTCCCTGTTTTCATAGTTCAAAGGTATGCAGACCACAGATCCTGAACCTATCACGATTAAAGACTTGGTGGAGAAAGAGGTGGAGGTCATTCTTTAGTCACTTTGATACCGTTGATCGGTGCAGTACTTGATAACTTGTAAATAACTTCCTTTCTACAAGAACATATGGGCTAGTGCCCATGGTTTTGCCAATTGCCACGAGTTGGTGGAGGCCTTCCGTGTTTCACACCCAGACGCTCCCCATCCTCCCCAGAAAGTTGCCTCCATCTTGGCAATCAAGCTACCAAAGGTGCACAAAAATGTTGCACTTGCCAAAGTTCCTGTTGGGGGTGCTCCTCGAATTTGAAAAGGGAAGAGTAATATAACTTTTTTGGATCAATCCCTGCGGCTTACAGGATGTAATTTCGTTTCATACTAAAAAGGGGAGGAAGACAACGGCTGTCCCTCTTGTCACCATAGGCGACTTAACCCATGTGGTAGATCAGAGGTATGTGATGGCGTACCTCTTGAAAATTGTGTCAATAACCCATGTCAAATACCCTTAAGTTGGTACAGAAGATTTTAGGGTGAGTTGGGAAAATGATGGCTAGGGGTCATCTACAGCAGATGGTTGGCAGTTATCTCTCCTGGAATAGGTTATCTCTGACGGCTTGAGTTCTTAAAATAAATTTAAATTTCTTTCAGAAAAAACAAAATGTTTGAGTCAGATTCAGGCTTGGAAATCACCAACCACCATTCTTCTTCATTGTAAGCAATCACGAGCTTATCCCTGATAAGTAAGAGCTATTTAAGCCTCTTCTCTACTCAATGGGACGGGCCATATGTGGCCTGGCCATGGGTGCACTTAGTTGCCTGATGGACGAGGAGTTGATGATCTGCAAAGCAGAATCATGCTTGGAGGAAATATTTGGTGGAGAATTTAAGCCTAAGTCAGCTGGCAAGACAGGGACTGGTATGGCATCCTAAAGACTATAATATGTAAATCTGCCGTAGTCAGATTGAATAATCTTCCTGATGATAAATGAATTTGTTTCTGTTCACTTTTTTTGTGAGCTTAAAGGGCATCAGACTCCAACAGGGTCTGCTGGTGCTCCATTTTTTCCAATTCCGCTATTTTAGTTGAATAAAAACCCCTCAATGATCCAATTTTATTTATAATTATAAAAATTTTCTGAACATTTGGTGGATATGATAACTAATTTTTGGAATCAAAGATGATGTTCACAGTTGCCACAGTTTATTTACATTCCACAATATGGATGGTTTTACCAAAGGCATTCTAGTTTATGCTTTATGTGTTCAAATATCCTAAGCTCCAAGCCAATTTTATTATTATCAACATGCACCGTGACATCCTCCTCAATCAATGTGGATCAGGATTAATTCAAATTCTCATTACCTTCTTTCTGGGATGCACAAAGGCACTGTCAGAAAATTATCAGATTGAAATCCTCTAATAGTTTCAAAATTAGAGTTGTGATTAGTTGGGTATAATGGACTGATAAATTACCTTTTTTTACTAATATTAAAAATGAAGTTGCATATTTTTGCTCCCCAATCAGTTGTTTTGATATTTTATGGAATCCGTCAGATCTGCAAAGTATTAGGGACAATACTCAATAGTGATTTAGTATTTTATAAAAATGGGTGACTGAAACTGAGGATTATTGAACAAGTTTATATTGATAATTTATTAGGGTTTACTGGCGACTTGAGGCTGAGGATAAATCAACATGAATTACTGGCTTATCACATCGATGAATCCCCCCCTTAGGTTGAGACCATCTAGTACTAAAAAATTACTGGCTTATCAAATGCCAACAATTTCTAATAAGTGAGGCATTTAGTTGCCATTTTGATGCCTATTTTCTATGATTTACTGGCGATTGACACCAAAGATAAATCAAGCCATATAATTTTGGGATTGGTCTGGCGACTTATGGTGACGATAATCCTATTGCAGCTTTGGTGCCAAAGATTTGTGGTAGCTGGGCGTGCAATGGCCATTAAAGGCCTAGATTTTCTGAATTACCAGTGACTAAAGCTGAGTATATTTAATTAAGATCAGAATAATGATTTATATATATAGGATTGAACTGGGGAATGATGCCACAGATGAATCAGATTAATATTTTGGCATTCAATTAGAAAAATTTCGAGGTAATGGTTGACAGCAGAAGGCTGATGATAGGTTGGGATACTGTCAATGAATGCCGATGATTGTTGATAGGTGGGCAGTGGATTTCCAGAAAAAAGCCTAAGTATAAGTACCTCAATTTTTTCTTAAAAATATCTCTCTTGTACCCCAATATTTTTTAATTGTAAGTGGAAACCGTTTGATTAGTAAAGTTGTGATTGGAGATCACTAAGGGTTAGTTCTGGGTGTGCACAATTAGGTCTGGTCAGCGCTATCAAATACCATATCTGGAACTACAAGGAAGTCCTGAGTGGACTTGCCAACTGGCCATCACAACGAGAGACTGAGGGGGGTTACCCACAAGAGTAAGGCAACCAGAAGTCAGGCCACCCAGATGTGGGCTAAGGGCTCTCTGGTGCCGCCCAAGAGGGATTAATTAACCTAAGGTAAAGGTGTTGGTCTTCTAGTTTGTGGATTTGCATTGCAGACTTGTAGTGGAAAGGTATGCTAATGAAGGTAAAACATCATGGCCAGTAGTCCTCATACTGTTGGCCTGGAACACTTATGGAGCCCTGATGTAGCGGATGCAAAATCTGTGATAGTCATTTTTAACCTCTCCTGGACACAGGGGCATTAGCAATCTTATGGACCTTAGAATTTTCACAAGATCTTGACCTGGACACTGATATGAGCTCTCCAGTGTTGGGAGCATCCTAAAACATGATGTTCCTTAGGGTGCAGAATCCAGTGCAGTTTGATGTTTGTAATTTTCTGTTTCTACTACTTTTAAACAATTCCTGAGCTTGTATACCTTTTCATCATAGGCATGGGCTGGTGGCTTCATCATCAAGTGAAAATCAGGTTGGACCATAATTCCTTTTCTTTTACCAACCATGATATCAATAAAGAACTTTCAATAAATGACACTCTCCCATCTGAGACTTCCCTGAGCTCCATTCTAGCTCCCGCTCATCTCCCTGAATCTTCCTTAAGATTTTCCTGTACTCCTCTCCTCATACAAAAACATGTTTGAAATGAGCTTGGCTATCAGGATCCCACTTCTTTTAGAGTGTGATTTAGCATATAAACTAATGGTAGATATGTTAAGAAAAACTGTCCATTATGTCCAGAAACAGAGGAAGAAGATAAGTCTTTAGATGTATGGCTTGACGACATGCTGGCGAATGGTTGGATTGTTAAATATACTCTTCGTTTATTCTCCTGTGTCTTTGCGCAGATGGCAGAGGATCACTTTGTACTTGCATTGATTATAAGCATGTTAATAACAAATAGTTCCAGACAAGAATCCCTTTCCACTTGAATAATCTATAGACCAGGAAATTGCAAAGGGTTCTTTTCCAGGCTTGATTCAGTAAGCGCCAAAAAAATTAAGAGTCAAGAATGAGCAGGAGTGGCTTACTGCCATACTCACAGAGAGGAAAATACTCTTTTCAAATTATTGCCACTTGGGTTGAAGAACACGACAGCGATTTTACAGCAACTCATATAAAACTCCCAGGTGATTTTCAATTCTACTGCACGGTTGCCTATATTGATGCAACTTAATTCATTCGCCCACTAATGAGCAACATAAAAGATATTTAAAAGTTGTGATGGATGACATCAATAATTTTTGCTCTTAATTAAGCCCTCCAAATATAGATTTTTTTGTGAAGAGGTGAACTTCTTGGGGTTCTAGGTTTTAATGATGGTTATGTAGTTCCCACAAAAAGGTGGTGCTATTCAATTCTGGCCATCCTAAACCATCTAAAAACAACTCTGAAGCTTCATGGGAAAAAACTTCCTAAATAAGTTCTCCCCACACTTTCTTAACTAGCGGCACTCCAGCATTCTCTTATTGAAAAAGGACACACCTTTTATATGATCATTTAAATACCAACAGTCAGCTGACCATATTAAGAAGATTTTCGTACTGAAACATTCCTTAGGCACACTTACAGGTCCAAGACCTTAATCGTGGCTTGTTATGCATCATCAGACGTTATGGGTGCTGTGCTTATCCAATAGCATGATGGGTGGAAAATTAAATTTATTAATTTTACTAAAAATATTTAGATATGAAACAGGACTTGGAAAAAAATGACAAAGAACTGGCGGCTGTTTCTTGACACTGACTCACTGGCGCTACCTTGACCCTGGGGCCCATTATGAGATTATTGTGTGCATGGACCGTCTGTCTCTGATGTAAACAGAAAGCCATAAAAGCCTGCTGCCGCCTTTCTCATACATAAATGTTCTATGTAATTTTACTCTAAGCATGCTTTAATAAAAGGGGCCTTAAAAGTCTTGCCAGACCTGCTTAGTCAAAACTCTGCAATGAACCTAAGCATAGATGAGCTCCCTGATCTTACTTCCATCATATACGCCTCTCAAATAATGACACTAGTTTCTTTTTCCATTTTTTTGGCAGTTTAACTTCAAATTCACCCCTCTTTTGATCAAGTTTTGCCGCCCAGATGACCCCCTGTTGGAAAGTAATCATATTATGGGTTATCTGATAGATTCAAAATAAGAACTTTAATTAGTCAGTCACAGTTGTAGTGTAACATAGCTAGTTTTGATGGGTTTAACCTTTCATATTTACAGTCCAAATTTAGCTCCTTATTTTGATTAGCTTAGCTATTTAAATGTACAGTATTTTGAGTATAGGACAAAATTGCCAATATATTTTTAAGTTCCATATTTTTACCACAATTAGTGCCAATAATAATCAAGAGGGAGCATTCTATTGCCAGTCATACCTTAAATACCTAGATTCCAACTGATAAACTACCCTTTTCTACCTAATTGTTTTGTTTTAAGTTGAATTTTATCTTGAAGCTCAATAGTAGGTCAAAGGTTCCCAGGATATAGCCCTGGATGAATACATCCAGAGAGTAATCTTCCCACCAATTTAATGCCTGTAGTTATAAGGAGCCCCACGAGGATATACATGACTGTCAAGCTGAAAATGAGGGACTAAGTGAGTTTGAATACAACATACTTGTATTGATGAGGACAGAGCTGGACCTCCAAGATGGGTGTAAGGCTTCTGAGCCTGCCAAAGTAGTTAATTATATAATGGTGAGGTTTTTGCTATATTGAGTTGGGGAGTTGCTGCCGCAAACTTATAGTGAAAGGTAGCCAGTAAAAGCAAAAGATTAAGGGTTAGGAATTTTCATATTGTTGGCCTGGCACACTAGCAGATTGCCAAATTATACATATTGCAAATTTGTAACACTTCTTTTTAAGGGTATTTTATATCATGCCTGGAAAACAAGGACTATAAGCATGCTCACTATTCCTAGCCTGATAAGGTTATATTTTTCAGAGTTAAAGTTTGGGTTGCATTTACCCTTAGTGACCTGACGATTCAGAAACACCACGCTCCTCCAACTGTGGGTCGCCCTAAGTTCAAAGTGCGGGGACTTAGTTAAGGGAACTATAAACTAACAAGGATTCCCCAAGGAGATCCTCATGAGTCTACGGTTGTGTAATATAGAATTCTAAGTATCTGATAGATCCAGGAAAAAAGTCCCTCTTTATCCATTGCAACAGGATGAGGAGTCCCTGGACCTCTATATCACCCAACTTTACTGTAGAGTTGCATCCCTTAAGGGGTATGATGCAATCATGATGGTCGTGGATTGATTCACCAAGTTTTCCCTCTTCATCCCCTACAACACACAATAACTATTGAAAAGTTGCGATCTTTTCGTTAAAATGTACCTCCATGTTTGCTCTCTCTAGGGAGATAGTAAGTGACCGTGGACCTTAATTCACTGGCAAGTTCTGGAGTGCCCTCCTTGACCTCCTCCATTTCAAACCCTACTAGACAACAGCGTATTGTAACTAATGGATGGTCAAACCATGAGAGTGAATTAAACCAAGGAGCAATACCTCCAAAGTTATGACTCTGAAAGTCAGAACGCGTGGTCTTCAGACCGCCCTCTTGCGCAGTTTGTGTATGACAACGCCTCATGCCTCCAATCAATCTTTCTACTCTGAGAAAAATTTGGAATACAACCCATCATTCCATATTGGCACCTTCCTCGCTTCCACAGTTCCCATAGCATAGA
Source organism: Massospora cicadina (assembly GCA_022478985.1). NCBI lineage: Eukaryota > Fungi > Entomophthoromycota > Entomophthoromycetes > Entomophthorales > Entomophthoraceae > Massospora > Massospora cicadina. Next base: position 144,939 of record JAKSZP010017173.1, read on the forward strand.
AATATTTTAATCACATATGTAAAACCGCACAAACTAATATGGGAGCACCTGTTAAAGACATTTGAATATCATAAGTAATATGTAGACTTGAAACGCCACCCAGGCCATGATCTCAATGAAGAGTACCTTGTAATCTTAGTTACAAGCCGCTTTGGCATTAAAATTCTTTCCCAAGAAGCAAGCGTGCAAATGCTGTGGTCCCTATGAAGTGATTAAGGAATTCTGAAATGGCGCTTTCCATTTCAAGCTCCCTTCTCATTGGAAAAAGCATAGCATGTTTCTTGTGTTATAGTTTTTTCTCTGGTCAAGAGCCCCATGCTCGCTTCATCTGACCCATTATGGTAGATGGCCACTAGGAGGTGGAGGTAGAGGCAATATTGACTCGCAGAAACCAAATCACACAATCCAGTACCTTATGGCTTGAAAGGTTATCCTTACTATAAAAATATATAGGTAAGTGCATAAGATTGCGTCAACTGTAAAGAATTTTGGAAGTCTTCCACGAAATGCATCCTGATGCTCCCCATCCTCCCCTAAAAGTGCTGGCTCTCCTCACCATTAAGTCCCCTGATAGGCATATAAATTACGCCCTAACTCATGTCCCAAGAGGTAAAATGTGTCTTGTCTTAAATCAATGGATAAAGGAAGTCCCAATGACCAACCTATAGCTGAATAGAGAGAAATTGTCTCACAGGAGCAAGAAGGTGCCCAAGTCCACAATAAATCTCTTTATTAACAGAGACCTAGCTCACGTAATTATGAGAGGTGGCTACTGCCTTGTCACCCAATTAAATTTCTCTCTATTCCCATTTGCTCTGTAATCTGGTAAAAGACGAATGAAGAGGTTGCATAGAGTTGGTACAGTCTAGCGGCCCTGGAAGGACCCAAGGGCTCATCCAAGGGTGACCAGGCCGTTGACAAAACCCCAGAAATCGCTTAACAATGCCAAATCCCTATATATGCCCTAGCACACTTAATAAGTTAGATAAGGTTATGTTAGTAGTCTAGATTTTAGATAAAGTTCGTAGATCATCCAAATACTGCTGTTATTCATTCAAGTACCTCCCTCAATGGGACAGTTTACATATAACTGGAGGTAATGGCTCACCATTTCATAGCAATTTTTAAAGTTAATAAAACTCCCCTGAATTACTCTCTGATCCAGAGTTCGTACTATCAAAATTTTATGCTGCAATCCAAGCTTTCAAAGCCCCTCCCAAATTCCTAGAATTATTCCTAACTTACTTTATTAGGGCTCCCACAAAATCTAAGCTAAAGGCCAATTTAAAAGCTCCCCACACGGTTCTTCCCACCCTCTTATAGGCAACCACTTGCTTTAAAGATGGTTGCCAGTTTATTCCTTGAGTTCATTTTCCCTTGCTTTAATAAGCAGCCTGTTATTTGCCTGTTAACCATGATATCCACCTTCCATACTTTTTCTTTACATGTATTAACAGTTTTTGTCAATTCGTGCTAGATCCATGAAATAGCACAAGTGTTTATGGAGTAGGCCTTGTGATCCACCAATAAAGCAGTTCTTCACGCTGTGGAGGGGTTCAAATACTTTTCTTTCCCAATTATGTCTGCCAATCTGCCATGCTGCCGCGGAGATGTTAACTTTAACATACCCCGCCAATCCACCACTAATTGAGTGCAATGTACTTATTTTATGTTCCCATACTATCTTAATCAGTCCTATTAATAATCTCTAACATCCGAGAATATCATAAAGGTTGTCATATTCCTTGCCTATTTAATTCATGGGAGATGTCCTAGTAAAACTGAGGTTTCCCCATCGCAGCTTTTGGCTTGTTATGGGGCCTCAGGTATGTTATTAAACAATTCTCTCCACATATAACAACTATAACCCTATTAGAAAGTCCCTAGGTCAGCTGAGCTTTGACAATCAGGGCCATATACTGGATAATAGTACACCCAGCCTGTATTGTTAGTCTTCTTTCAGTCATCTTGTACCATGACAGCCAAAAGTGTCATCTTTTCCATTTGTGTAGGATTATATAAGGTTCTTATATTTTTAAAAAGCCAATAGGTTTATACCTGCAGTAAACTTAGTACATCGCAATTATCTTTTTTTCTTGGGGTAGCCAAAGTATGATCTAAAATAGACAATACTACTATTATAAAACTAAGATGAAAAGCTGATTAAAGTGGGCTCTGGACTAGCAGATAGCACTATAACCTAGTCTTAGATATTATTCAGTAGTGGTGAAGAAAGTAATTTAAAAGTACACAAATAAAATGATGAGAAAAACCTTAAATAATGACGTTAATATTTTTTGTTTGAGCATTTTTATATATATTTTGTAATAAAATCTATCAATCATATCATCTATTAAATAAAAAATTAGGCTTTAATTTTTATTGGCTATTTGACATAAAAAGAACTATTAGTTAAATTTCCAATCTAGATATCAAACTGGATAGGATCTTGCACCCCTTTAAGAAATAGAAAGGCACCAATTACAGGGCACTTTAACTTGCCAGGGTCATTGATCTAGGAAATACTTTAGAAAGAAATGGGTAGCAGCAGCCCATCCCTTTTTTAGCTTATGCCACCTACTAATCCACCATATGCCCAGACTCATCATTATGATATTATCAGAAGAACATTATAAAGAAAATCAAACAGTCTTATCTGATTTTGAAGGTATGATTATATTAGGCTCCATAAAATCAATTTTTTCCTTAAAGACAATTCTACCCATAGAACCCTTAGTATAAAATTCTAAATACCCATGGCAACCCTAAGTGATAACAAACTAGATTGGAAAGTTTGCACTATCAAAGTTTTAAAAATATATTTAATAAAGTTCAAACGTTCCAACAAATTATGAGTATATTGAGGAAGAAAAAGAAGACCAGAAACCAGAATAAGATTAAACTCATGAGTTAAAAATTGAATCCCAAGAAAATTGTTCAAGTTTAACATTGGCTGGTTCAATACCATTGAGCATTATTTAAAGCCCTCACCCCCATCCCTTATGGACAATACCCAATAATATAAACATTGTAGGTTGTTAGGATACCATATTTCCTAATTTTTACCAAAGATTAAATCGAAAGCAAAATATATTAAAAGTTAAATAAGATTATATTTTTCTATGATCTATAAAGGCCTATGAAGGGCCACAACCTTTAGTATTGGTACTAGCTTTAATGATGCCAGTCTTGGTTATCCTTGGGGTATTGTTAGTAAAACCCAGGAAAATCAAATAGCAACCGCATGCACCAGATACTCAGCCTCCCACAACCTCTTAACTGTTTTTCAATTCAAACAATAATACTTAAATTCTTAATCATACTCATATATAATCATATTCATACACATAATCATGCTTATGCTCTTATTCATATTCATATTCATATTCATACTCATCTTATTAGAACAGTAGTATAATGTGACCTGAAGCTGCTGATATAAATGATTAAGAATCCATGATTGAGGCCATTTTTTCATTACCAAGCCAGTTACCTGAAAATTAAATTAAGATAAATTGCATTGATAGCAAATTTTTAAGCTAGGAATTGGCTGGCTTTGAGATCATCATGTATAGACAGCAAGAGTCTTTTCATTTGGATAAGGAAAACTTAAAATTATAAAAAAATCAAGCCTTAAGAATCTACATAAAGGGTATCTGGTTCATTATTGTGCAAAATTTTATCAACTAATCTAGTCTATGAAGAGTTTTTGTATTTCCATATGTTATAAAGGTGATTATAAGAGTAAATCAATACCCAGTTATTCTTTTTAGCATGGATATTCAAATTCTGGCATCAACCCATTTAAAATATTAATATGTGTCTTTTTAGGATATTCCATGAATTCTGTTGATGGTGATTCACAAAGATATGACTTAAAAAAGTTTTTGTCGCCATGTAAAAAGTAAGATATAGTAAGCACTCAGATTGTCCTAATTTACAACTTCTGTGATACTCTATATGAGATAATATCAAATCAAACTTTCATATTTACTAGCAAATTATCTTCTGATTTTTTTTACATGAGTAGTATACGCCTTTTCTTTTTTTTAGTACTAGATGGTCACGCCTTTCAAAATATAAATAGCTTCAGCTTGCAGTTCAAATATCTTTTGACCAGGCTATTAAGATCTTTTTCAGGGCTCTACAAAACTTTACTGAGAACTACATTAAAAAGTAAAACTAGGAAACCTGGTATTATCCATAAATAACTTTTTATGGTAACATTTTTGAATTTAATAATAGCTATATTATAATCCATTAATGCTTTTGTGACCAATTAGCATAATAAAATATATAGCACTATCAAATTAACTAGAATGGACACCAAAGTTATATCAACATGTTTCTTTTAAACCTACTTATAAAGATAATTGTATTTTATTTCCACTCAATCTAACTTTTAAGAAAAATCTAATAGAGTAAAAAAAATTATTTTTACTGCCATCTGGCCATGTCCGCTTCCTGCTTGATGTCAACAGATCCACCGCCTGCTGCCCCAGTGTGAGGCAGCGGTGCTCCACCCCCTAGCATTTTCTGCCCTCCAGGAAAATGCATGCAAACAGGCTCAAATAGACAGCAAAGCTCCTTTGGCCAATTTGTCCCCCCACAGGACTTAGCGCTCCACCTAGAGCGCATCCATCCATCTTCCCCCACCCTCTCGCCCTTCCTCAGTCCAAATTCTCTTTTTGCCTCTGTGTTGACTATTGTCAGTTATTCCCATATGCTGATAAAGCAATTGTTGAGCTTGCCACCACTGCCTTTGCACCAGCTGGTTTTATAGAATTTCACCCTTTTAAGGGCACATTTGACATAGGCTTCCAGATGGAGGGGAACACTTCAGCAGCAGCTTTGACTCCAAAAATTTACAGAAAACACTCCTATCATTACTACATATTTGCCTCCCTTCTGAATCCACACTGGTGGTGTCATTTGCATCCATCCCTTCCCATCTTCCTTCACAACTTTTATATGATCAGCTGATGGTGGGGCCTATGGCTTATGGCACTCAGACCAACCTCATCTTTTCTGTTTCCTCTGGGGTGGAGCGCCTTGCATCCCTCATGAAACTGCCACCATAATCCCACAACACCCTGTCAATGCCCACCAGATCCCCCCATGCTCAAATCGCAGCAGCGCCTGAGCATTTTTTTTGAGCTTATGTTGATAATGGTTACCAAATTTGTCCCATCTGCTTTGGGCTTGACCATTCAAAGAATCCTGCCCCCAAGCCACTTCCACTGATGTGGCTTTGGAGCCCTATTCAGTAGGTTCTGAATGGGGCAGTTTGCTGCCCCCCACTCAACAATCCCATTTAATGGGCCATAGTGGGAAATTGGCCCCCACCAAATCAATTACCCACATTAGCCCACCCAATTCTACCCCACACCAATCAGAGTCAGGCTTGGTTCACCCTTCATACCTAAGCAGCCTATCTGAATCCTACCCACCCAAATTATACAATATCCTTGTAAATCAAGAACCATGAGACCTATTTTCCAAGATTGATGAATCAGGTAACGTTACCATGAGTGAGGAATCTGGTCAACCCCTCAGCCAATTTGATTATGATTGGGCCAAAATTTCATTTCTATTTGACAATACCCATCCCTGAAAAGTATCACTCCTAAACCCAATGGCGCCCTTTACCAAAGTGAACACCAGCTCACCTTCGCAGTGGTGGCCTCCCCCATTGCCCAAACCAGCGCAAAGCAGTGGCTCAATCAGTGGCTCAATACCAACTAGGGCTACCAACACTCTACTTCCCCCTGATTTCCCCAAATCAGCCTGTAGAAATATCTCAAAATTGTTTGACGATGCCAAATACACTGTCATGCATGTCGCTAAACTAGAAGAATTTAATCCATCTTTTAAGATCATCCATCAAAGTATCTCCAATTTTGCCCGCTCCCCAATGCCCCCGTTCAAGCTGAATATCACTTAGTGGAATTTTTTGAAGCTGTCTACCACGCTGCTCTCAATGAAGAGGAGGAGAACTCATTTTACACTGCCATCCACCCACACTACGCTTTTGCCCCAACGCCCTGGCTCTCCACTTTAGTCCGTTTCTTCAATCATAATGATATTGTTGTGGTGGATATGTCTGCAGAAAACCCGCCTGACCCCCCCCTCACCCTCTGCTATGGTGGGTTAGCAGTTTCCGCTCCCTGCCTGGTTGGAAGTTTTTTGTTTTGTCTTTCCGTTCATTCTTTCAATTGGGTTCTTTTGTTTTGTTTTGTTTTTCAGTAATGTCCATCCCCTAATTGGTGTACCTCAAATAAATTTAAAGTTATATGAACATGTTCAATGGTTCCATTTGAAAAAAAGGGGGGGAATTATATCTTTGAGTTCCCATATTTGTAGAGAGGCTTCATACTAAAGATGTATATTTTTTTAGTACTAGATGGTCCCAACTAAAGATGTATATTCATCATCATAAAAGAAAACTTAAGGACATATGTGACATAAATATATCTATACATGGAAGCTATGTAAATTTTGTGGTCTAGAATTGTATTTTATCCTTTTAATTAATCTTGTTATATGGATAATGCCAACTGGGATGTAGCGATTCCCACAGTGACTTGGGGTAGCAGCCCAATGATCATAAGGCTTATATTTAAAATTTCGGTTTGGCGCCATAGATTGATACTAGTATTTAGATCTTTGAGGAGATATTTTTCAATTAAACAGGAGTTAAGAGTTTTTATGACGGTGTCAATTAATTCTCAGTGGTATTGCTCCTTGTTTTACTCATAAGTTTTTATAGCTCCTCCATTACTAAGGTAGCCTGAGCTTCCAGGGTGATCAGTATTTGTTTAGAAGGTATTAAATATGTAAACCATCCTTCCTAGTTTTTGTATAAAACGGTATACGGAATTTTTGGATTTCTTGGCTGCCTTTGCAACATTTTATGTACAAGCTCATCTGCATTTTATTTACCTGAGGTAAGCCGACCAGGGGATGGACATTACTGAAACATAAAAAATCTAACAAATAAATCCTCACTGAACAAAATGAACGAACCACCCAAAATGAGCGGATGACATAAATAATGAGATCACAACTAACAAGGTGGGACAGTGGGAACCGCTTATCCCACCATGGTGGAATGGGAGGGGGGATAAGGGGGCTCATTCTTGGCCTCTGCTTTAACCCAAAGCAGGGCACGGGCTATGGCAGTGAGCAGGGGCGTTGGGGTGTCAGCAGGATTTTGAGAGAAATTTCCAATGATCAGGGTGGCAGGAAGACAGTGGTTGAATAGAAGAGATATGTTTTAACTGATCAAAGCTGTTTAGGCTTCCATGCATGTATCGGGGAGCTTTACAAACATGGTGATATTGGTTCAGATAATCTTGGATTTGGGATTCTGCACTACCACTACCACATGCTGGATGGCATCATTAGCAGCTTTGTGAGATTTGATTAACATCTTCTTTTGGAGCATATTGGTGATGGGGGATAATGTGAGGAAGGATTCCTCCTGCGAAAATCATTATTGATTTGGTGGCATCTTTGTGGAGAGGATAACAATCTGGCTTAGCCGTTGATTCAACATCCAGCTGGTGGTTGCTGCTGAACGTTTTAGTGATTTGCTGGGGGCATATAAACGAGGGGGTAGTGCAACGTCATGGTCAGCATACACAAACCACTCAAGTTGGATAGTGTGGTCTTCAATAAAATTCCCAGACTCATCAATTTCAACCAATAGATCCCAAGGATTTTGGTTGAATTAAATTGGGAAGTCAACATATGCTTGAGGTTTGGTTGGTTTGTTGAATGGCGCATAGGAATGAACTGGGGTCTAATATTGTGCTTGATTGGAGGGAGCGTTTGTGGTACTGGGGCGAGGAGGAGGCTGATTGGTGGTTACATGCACAGCTGCAGAAACAGGCTTTGTGGAGGGGAAGGTAGGATCATACCCCATACCAAAGCTGGTGTGGTGCTGAGCTGCAGGTTGGAAGCTGGCGGACGAAAAATCAGAGCTGTCAGAAGCAGCTAAGGATGGGCACTTACGTTTCAAGTGGTCCAACTTGAAACAGGATGGACAGATTGTCCACCCGCCCTTGATGCGGGCCCATAACGGATGGTCAGGGGCAGAGGGGATGATGATGTGGGGGGAATCAACAAGGAATTTTTAATAAATTCAGGGCTGATCATGACATACACATGAGGGCCAGCGAGGCATGTGGCCCCATTTGGGACCACAAATTGCAAGATGGGGTTGGAGCCATAGGCTGCCAAACCGTCCATCAGCTCCTGGTGGAGCACTTCAGGAGGGATGGGTGGGCAAACCAGCGAACTGAACCACCAAAGTGGTATCCACAGGGAGCTGAGTCCAAATTGTGGGGATAGGGGTCCCCTGGAAAACCAGGGACACAGTTGCTGCAGTGGTGGCATCAGCTTCACAGGTGAAGCTGAGATCAAAAGACCTCTTATAGGGGCAGAAGTCAATAAAATTGGTGGGATTCATCACCACCTGTATCATTTTGATAATGGCTTGGTCATGGTAAGGGAAAAGTTTCCCATAATTGACCCTAAGGCTGAAATGCATGTTGCTCTGGGGAGCACCAGGGGGCAACGAGGCACCATTTGGGTATGAGCAAGGTGGGCATCAAGATAATTTTGGAGGAACAAATCATCTGAGGGGTTTGGTATGACTGGGCAAGCCAGTCTGAGCGCGTTTTCCTTTCAGATGGAAAAGGTGGGGGGAGTTTCGCTGCTGCCCCACACTGGGTCAGCCAGCGGTGAATCTGAGGACATCAGAGCTAAACTATGGCAGATGATCGAAATTTGCTTCTTTTTTCCAAAAGATTTGCTCAGAAAGTTACGCTGAGAGGACGAAGAATTACAAGCTCATCTTTATCTTCACCTAACTCTGGGTACTTCATAATACATATAAGGTTCCACTTTTCCATTGGTAAGATAAATAACAGGCAAACTAGTTAAGAGTTTGCCATTTATAAAATGAATCCTTTCTCATTGCACAATAAAAATCTTGAAAAGGTGTAGCTTGAGTGCTATCGAGCTAAACGTGCCATTAGAGCTTTTTTATTCTTTAACCATTTTTACGCATACATCAAAAGGAATAGACTAAGCAGGCACTGCTTCCGTTCTTCCTATAGGAAGATTATCCTAATCCCCACCATGCCCTGATAATTTTATCTTGAGATGAGACTCTTGTGTATAGAAATCCCTCAAGTACACTGCCAAAATGGCAATTTTACTCCTGGTATGTTCTCCCCTAAACCGCGGCCAATTCCCAAAAATTTCCTAATTATATTTAATTTGCTTCCTTTTTTAATATGAATGTTAATATCATCTAATCTTCCATGATTTTATAAAAACTAAAATACCGCGCTTTTTTTCCCGTTACTATCACTTTTAGTAACACTATTCTCCACAAATTATCCAAATTTGACAATCAACCAGGAAAATGAGCAGATTTGTACGCACCAATACCAGCTGGGCAAATGTGGCCAGCGCAAAAGGCCCTAAACCCACCCAACCTGCTAGATGAAAACGCCCCATCAGCATGCTGGGACAACCCTTCCCCCCAAAAAAAGGGTGAGCATAGTGCCACACCCAGAGTTTTAAAATTTATACAAAAGATGGGCGCTTTCACAAAAATAGAACATTCCCAACCCTTGTCCTCCTTTGAACATGGCCTTAGAATTATGGTCAGTGACACCAAACTCGAATCATGGGAGAAAATGGGGGAGGCCTTCTCTGCAATTTTCCCAAACACCATCTCGGTAATTTTAAAAATTTACACAGAGAATGGTTGGATGTTGGGTTCATGACTGTGGAGGAAGCAGCAGACGCAGCAAAAACCAAATTCTCCATAAAAATTAACAACGAAGATTGCATTATCTGAATGGTATGCACACAATGGAACAAGGCAAATGACATGTTCATTGTATTTGACTGACTCCCAAGCACCATGCACCAAGACATCCTAGAGGATGAGCTCCGCATGGGCCTCAAAAGTTACAGCGAATTTAACAATTTGAATTTGAAAAATTCCCCCTCTTGCCCCACCTATGCACAGGGAAGGCAATAGCCATTATTGAACCTGACTAAGACGTGGTATAAGATATCACCCTCATTCCATGCACGGCGACCATCAATCTCCATGAAAGCAGTATATCTCGCCCCTTCCACATTAAACCAGAACACACTCTGCCCATCTGCAGCTTCTGCTCAGCTCTAGGCCACAAAGACCATGCGTGCCCCATCAAATGTGGGGTGGAAGCACCAGAATTATGTGAAGATGATTTGGATGAAATGAGTAAAACCTTTGGTAAAATGAAGGACGCCACTTGCGCCTTCCACTGGGGCAAAAGAGCCAAAGTTACTTTAGTCAAACCCATTTCATGCAAGGATCGCCATTGCGCACAGGCCACCCACAAGCAGGCTGCAAGTTCCACTGAAACCCAAGCCCACACCACAATTTCCCCAGACCAGATCCAATCAGATGCCACAGCAGCGTGGCGAAATAACCTTTCAGACCCCCCACACAAAATTTAACAAAACCAAAGCAAAATTTTCAAACACAACTAATCAGACGCCTCCAATTACACTGAAGCAAAACCACCTAGCACCACTGTAGATCCTCCTACCCAATCACATGCATCCAACAACAACATGGTCCATGAGTATGATATGGAAGATCATCCCAGCCAATCACAAGGTAACAACGCTCACACACAAAACCCAGTTGCCCCAACACCCGGCTTCTACATATCTAGCCCACAGGTAAGTAGTGGAAAATTTTACGCTGGTGGAGCACAACACAACCAACCCCAGAGCCAAACTCCTTGGAGTAATCCGAGCCCAAAGAAACCAAACAATAAGGATACTATGAACACCAAGTAACATGCTGGAACCATCCCATCTGATCAGCCCCAAACTCATAGTATGACCCATGCTGCTAAGAAACAGGGTGACCCCAGTGGGTCGCCCCGACGTTCCTGATGTTCAGGTTACCACAATCACCATAGGGATGCTCAACATTGCGGGAGCCAAAGCCCCCACGTCCTGGGCCAAAAAAATGGTTTTTCCTGCACAACATCCCCGTGGACATCTTGGTCATCCAAGAACCCCACTGTCCACCGGGGGAGGAGGAGTCATGGTCAACCATGCTCCTCCCAGCTAAATCTTTTTGGATGTACCACTGTGGGGTGGTAATTCAAGCCAACCGCAACCCCCCAATTAATATCTGAAGCACATCCTCCCTCCTGGAGGGATGGCTACTCCTAACGGACATCAAGTGGAATGGAGAAAATTTCGCCTTGGCATGTGTTTATTCCCCAAATGATCCAAACCACTGCCAAATTTTTTTCTTCAATATCCTCTCAATCCCCTTCACCAAGACAACATTTTTCGTGGGAGATTTTAACTGCTGGCTTAATCCCATAACTGACCATTGGCCCAAAACAAAGGCCATACCCCGCAGCCACATGGAGCTTCACATACTAAAGGCAATGCTGGGCCTGTAAGACACCATCCCCAAACAGGCCACCACGCTGGCCAACATGACGAGGCCCCACTACAATAACAACCAACTGGTCTCAATGACCTGGATTGACCTGATGATCACCCCCGTAGACTTCCATCACCATGTATCAAACTTTACAACTACAATTATCCCCCTCTGCAACCACCAAAAGGTTTCAATAAAATTATCATCCGTGGCAAAATACCAAAAGCCACCGACCTGGCACAAGGTTCATCTGAGAACCATCCACCTTCCAGAGCTTAAACTTTGGATCAATAAAGTGATAACAACAAAAACAAAAAATCAACCACCTACAGGGAACCCTATCGCTGAGTGGGAAATTTTCAAGACTAGAGTAACCAAGAAAGTCTGCCACTTGAACTCCAGAAAGCTGACTGCAACATCTGCGACAATCAATAAGGATATCAGACAGCTCCAACACTTAGAAAAACACACACCCCACGAGGGATACAGCCCTCAATGGGGACGCCTGTGGTTCCAAACATCTGCACAGGTCAAATCCCTCTTCAGAAAACATCAACACTATATCAAAGTATGGCACAAATCAAAATATTTTATCTGGTGAAACCCACACAGCCCAATTTTTCCGCCGCTTTAGATTAATCTCAATCTCGGCAACCTGCACACAGGTCTGACGAGCAGATGACATACTGGCATCCACACCATCTGAAATATTGACCAAATTACACCAGTTTTACACAGACCTGTACATGGCGGATTTTGCGGCACCTACTAAAATAAAATTTTTTTTCTATCATCTGCTAATATTAACAATATAGCTGATAACAGACCCTGCTGAACCCATCACTACAGAGGAACTATGGGAGGTAATAAAATCAACTCTGCGCCACAAGTGTCCTGGGCCCGATGGCCTCCCATATGAATTTTACAAAAAATATTTCGTTCACATTGCACCAGTACTACTAGCAACTATGAACAAGTGCCTAGAGGACACAGCCATTCTACCTGGCAGCCAAGATGCATACGTGGTCACACTCTTCAAAAAAGGAGACCAGGCAGACCTAAACAATTGGCGTCCAATTGCTCTCACCAACACTGATACTAAAATACTAACAAAAATCTTAGCTAAGCGTCTGGGATGCATTGCACAGACAGCCCTCGCCCCCCACCAGTTTGGCTTCACCCCCAATCGCTTGATTTGAGATAACATTCACACCATAGCCAACATCTGCCAAGCTAACTCCACAGATGCCCTTGCGTTCCTGGACCAAAAGAAAGCATATGTTCGAGTGCACTGGGACTACTTGGAACAATGTCTAAAGGCCTTCAACCTCCCACCCCGCTTTATAAACTAGGCACTCCTCCTAACACGCTCAGCATGGTTCTCAATCAGAGGCCCAGGCTTCCTAACTGACACCATCACCCCACAAAGGGGCCTCAAACAAGGCGACCCGCTTAGCCCCCTACTATACAATTTCAGCCTTGACCCTAGCCTCCGCATAGTAAACTCAAAGCTATCTGGAATCAAATTGGAAGGACAACAAGTAACCAAAATGCTCGGCTTTGCTGACGACTGTGTCATTGGAATCTCAGGCAATAGGGATGCCAGAGCAATTGAATGCATTATCCACCAATATGAGTCAGTAAGTAACGCCAAGCTGAACAAACAGAAAACAGAGGTAATTGCAATAGGCAAATTCAAAGCAAATTGGACCCCCCTCCCACAACTGACCAAATCAACCCACCGCACATCCTACCACAGGACATAGACTTACCTCAATAAAACCACTATGCCTACCCTTTGCACACCACCCCACCACAAACCCAGTCCATCATCTGGGAATATGGCTTGAGACTGGTGGATATGTACTTGATACCATTGAAACCAAATTTTTGGACAACATCACAAAAAGAATGACAAGCATGCGGAGGAGTAAAACCAGTTAAGCTGGAAGGGTTATGTTGGCCAACTTCCTGATCTTGTCAAAGCTATGGTTTGCTGCTCATGCAGTTCCTTTCTCCACAAACTTTACCAACGCAGTCTAAAGCTCCTGCAGAACTGGCTGTGGCCTGGATACCGCGCACCAGTCAGGCTGGAGACCATGTATGGCCCCGGAGGAAAGGCGGGATGGGGCTGCTCAACTTCATGGAACAAGCAATACAAATCTTTGGCTCCTGGATAGCTATGACAATGTCCCCCATCCCGCCATCCCCCCACTGGGCCAAGGCAGCCCAAACTAACTTCGCAAGGGCACTACATCTGAGGTGCCCATCCAACCCTACAACACTGATTAAGTACTTAACAACACATCCAACAGCCACAGTACCACACAACACCAACCGCTACTTCAAACGCATCCTGTATACCTAAGACAAGGGGATTGTAGTTTCTCCTATGCACAACAACCCAAAGCTACTAACCATCCAATAGAATACATGCGAGAACCACAGAGGACAAACTGTGACCAACGCGCCCGCCCCACTTCCACCCTTCCCTCTATCCTGGATTGACTATCTAGATTACCAAGGCATCCCATATGACCTGCGCACCCAACGGAAGGTGTGGGACCTCATCACTTGCCCCCTCTTATCCCCACAAGTGAGCTTCACAGTGTGGCGCTACATGCGTCGCACATTTAGAACAACTGACCTTTTCAATGTTCAAGTCATGCGCCATCTGCGGCAGACACAACACGCTGGCCCACCACCTGGAAGAGTGCACATCATCCAAGTTTATCTGGGCCAACATGATGCACTTATTCCAACAATCACCATCAGCTGAATTCTGACTATCCCTCGATATCCTAGCACTCAACACAATCTCACCTATCCCCCAAATGCTAAGGGCTTTAATTGTGAGTATTGCAATATGGTCCATTCACACAATTACCCTCAATGCATTCAACGGGATCTTCCACAACATTAACCAAGCTATCATCAGGTTCCACAGCCACTTGGCTGACCACTTCCAAGCCTGGATATTTGGATCAATGAAACACAAATGGAAGAAACAGATGGCAACTTGCTCCCAATCTGGATTCTTCGATGTGACACCAAAAACCTCACAGTCTCTATAGGCAGTACACCCTACTAGCCCTTGAGCTGTCAAGTCTCTCATGACCATAGTCACCCGCAACCCATGGCTACTAGCCACACCCAAGTGTAACATGTCTTGTTCTTCCCTCTTGGTTCCATAGCTTAGTGTGCACCCCTTTTTTACTTCCTTTCCCACATATTGGATGTGTCAGTCCCCTGGTTGGCCATCCTCAAATAAATAAAAGAAATTCTAAAATACAAATCCCAACCCCTGTCCATTTTCCAAATATTTTTTCTCACTTTGATATTTTTAATTTGTCAGATGAGCTTCAGGAACTCTAAGGATGGAGTGCTTCTTGATGTGAATTTTTTTAGGAATTTTAAATGTTAAAATATGAAGCAACCAACCATACCTTGCCCCATCATCCCATTACCCTCAACTATCATAAAAGTTCAGCAACTCTGACCCTTTCCTGTGAACATAAGCAAAAATAATATTCAAACAGGAAAACACCAGATATTAGTAGGCCCCAAATAACAGCGCAGTGACCCCATAAACCCATTTATCATAGAAGGGCAGTTCCCTTAGTATTTAGAGAACTGACTTATTTTCATTCATATCTCTTTTTTTAGATAAACTTTCCCCATTATGACTCGTTGGTTTCTTTTTTTGAAAAAACTGCTTGATGTATTATGGCATGCATCAAGGCCATGTTCATGCGTCCACTAAATGCTAGTCCATGTATGCTAGAGTTCATTGGGACTGTTATAGTATTAGTTGCTTTGTCAATTGGGTGGTTTTGAGGGATTTTCAAATTATTAATTAAATTAATTTGGTCTCCCTTAGACCTAAAACATTTTAGGAAGAATAATCAGTCATTTTAGTAAAAGATTTGACACAGTAAAGACCTTTTGTTTATCATTGCTTATATCAAAGTGATGCACTATTTTCCTAACATTGTTTTTAATTTTAGCATTTGACATCTTATTGCTATAGTATACCATAGAGTGATCTATGCCATTTTCTTCCAGACGCACTAAGATTGCGCCTGAGCAAAATCAGGCGCATTAGTGAATAGAATATATATTTTTCCATAGTCTGGATGGCATAATATGGTTCTTGCTTTAGGAGATTTTTTAATGTTTCAAATGAAGTTTGTCATTCCAGTCCCATATGAAAGGAATGTTTTTTCTAATAAACAAAATAGTGATTTATTAATTTGAGTTTTTGGGGATGAATTAATGGCAATAACCTTTTTGAATTTTACATATGGCATTAGAGAAATAAGAGAAACATTGGATTAGTTTTTAACCAATTGATATCTCTTTAAGAAGCCCACCATCCGCGAGGTTCCGAGGATGCTTGGAAAACCATTCTCCTCCCATCCCTATCCTTTTGATCAGAGCACTGTGGGGTGCTAGTTCAGAAAAACAATTTTTTCAAATTTTTATCATCGGAATCCTTCCTCAATGGCTAAGTCCTCGTTGTCACTTTCTTGTGGGCTGATGTGGCACATGCTATCATCAACATCTATGCCCCAACCTGTGCATGAGAACATTGGGAATTTTTCTTGTCGGTCAAATCCCTCCTGTTACCCTCAGACCCTTTCATAATCAGCAATATGAACTGTCGGCTAAACACACCAATGGACCATTGGCCTTCCTCCTCCCACGCCCCCCAGGGTCACATAGAACTTCGCGTTCTAAAGGCCACCCTTGGGTTAATGGATGCGCTGCCACGGCGAGCCCAGCTACTCAAAAACATGATGTGACCCCACATCCACAACGGCCAAAAAAGGTCCATGACCCACATAGACCTTATCCTTACGCCGGCAAAATTCCAACCCCACATTTCCCACTTCCAAACAACGAAAATTGAATTCTCCAACCACCAGCTGGTCTTGTTAACCTACCACCTACCTGTCACAGTGGCTAAGGCCCCACATTGGTGCAAACTCGGCCATCCCAAACTTGCGTCGCCAGGATTTTCCACTTGGGTGGAATCTGAAACTTTGGCAAAATAGTTTGTTACACCATTTTGCGCAGACCCCATCTCCACATGGGCAGCCTTCAAAGAGGATACCATCCGCCACTCTTGCCACCTCTCCTCCTGACACTCATGAGCCACATCAGCCATCATCTCGCGCGCTCTGGCAGAGTTGGCACACCTGGAGTCCAATATCCCAGCCACAGGATACAGCCCTGCATGGGCCAGAAGTGGGCGGAGGCAGCCGCCCACCTCAACGCGCTCAAAAGGCAACACAAACTTTGGGTTGGTGTTCAGTACAGGACCAAACGCATTATAGAGGCACCAAGTGCACCACATATTTTTTTGAAAAAAATTTTGCACCATGCCAGAGCGTGTCCTGCACACAGGTGGAAGATCAGACGATTCCATCGCAGATACACCAGCCAAAGTGGCAATCAAAATACAAAAGTATTACTATTAGTTATACTGATCTGATCCAATTTAGCCAGCCAAAGTAGCGGAATTCCTCGACCAAACCCACATCCACACCATTTCCTGATACCTGGAAATAATGAATTTGATTACTTTGAATGAACTATGGACAGCCATCTGCGGTGCACCAAACCGGAAATGCCCAGGCCCAGATGGCATTCCATATGAATTCTATAAAAAGTACTTCAAATATATATACCCACTACTGCTTGCCTCACTTAACCAGAGCCTTCTGGAAACGCGCCTCCTACCAGGATGACAAGAGGACTTCACCATCACACTCTTTAAGAAAGGGGACAAGCTAGACTTAGCCAACTGGCGCCCCATTTCTTTAACTAACACGGATACAAAAATTTTAACAAAAATCATGGCTAACCATTTAGGGATTGTAGCATCTGCCACCATCTCACCAGAACAATTTGGTTTCATACCCAGAAGGTCGATTTGGGACAATGTGCACTCTGTGGCTAATGCATGCCAGTCCATAGCCTCTGGGGCACTTGCATTCTTGGACCAACAGAAGGCCTATGATAGAGTAAACTGGGAATACCTCAGGGCCTGCCTACATCAATTCCGCTTACCCCTTCGCTTTATCAACTAGGTGATGCTGCTCACGGAATCTGCAACAATGGCAGTGCATGGCCCTGGCTTTCTAACGGAAGTAGTCCACCCTAAAAGGGGCTTGCGATAAGGGGACCCCCTTAGCCCACTCTTATACAACTTCAGCCTTGACCCACTTCTTCGAAACGTGAATGCCCAACTCACTGGGGTCCATATGCCAGGCCAAGCCCTAGTCAAGATGATGTCGTTTGAAGATGACTGTGTGGTTGGGGTGTCTAATAATAAAGATGCACGCGCACTTGAAGCTCTCATCCAGGAGTATTCCCGGGTAAGTAATAATGCACTGAACGCTTCCAAAACCGAAATCATCCTCCTTGGTCAGTATCAAACCTGGTGAGCCCTAGCGTCCAATGCCCAGCCCGGCCCATCTGCTCGCACACATGCTCGCCCTCCCAGCTCACCCCACACTACCCCGCTGGTGCTCCCCTTCGTGCCACGCCCTACCATAGGGCCAGTCTGCCATCTGGGCGTGTGGGTGGAGGCAGGCGGGTATGCATCAGTAGTAATGGAGAGTCATATTCTAGACAACGTGATGAAGCGCATCGCCTCCCTCAGAGCCCACCTTACTTCCCTTACTGGCAGGGTTGTTTTAGCCAACTCTATACTCCTCTCAGAAGTCTGGTTTGGAGCCCACGCCATCCCATTCTCCCCAAGCTTTTTCAAATCCTTGTATGCCCTTCTGCAAGGATGGCTTTGGTCAGGTCGCCCACCACCAGTACGGCTAGAGGTCATTTTGGCCCTCATCATCATGGTGGCATGGGCCTGCTTGACTTCAAAGCCCATGCTGCCAAGATCCTAGGCACCTGGATTGTGGCTGTCACTACCCCTATGCTCCCCTCCCAACACTGGTCCCACGCGATCCGCTCCAACTTCTCCCGCGCCCTGGGCCTTACCAACCCATCGAACCCTCACTCCCTGATGAAATACCTGGCTTCACACCCATCGGCCATAGGTCCTCACGAGACTAAAACTGACTACAAACGAATCCTACTCTCCATGTGGAGCGCTGAGTGGAGAATTTGTATTCGCGGACACACAGCACAGAGAGGCCGCCCCTCTCCTCAGTTCACACAAGAGGTACAGTGGCTACCCATCCAAGATGGCGTGATCCCCACACGGCCCATTGTCCTATCCAGGGTGGACTACCTGGACATGATGGAAATCCCTTACTCCATTGAGACCCAAAAAAACTATCTGGAAATACGCACACCATCCTCTGTTGCAGCCTCAAATCCGTTCCCATGTGTGGCGCTGCCTGAGGCGAATGTACCATATGTCTGAGCGCTTTAACGCTTTAAACTCAT
This sequence comes from Massospora cicadina, assembly GCA_022478985.1. NCBI lineage: Eukaryota > Fungi > Entomophthoromycota > Entomophthoromycetes > Entomophthorales > Entomophthoraceae > Massospora > Massospora cicadina. The sequence continues at coordinate 163,843 of JAKSZP010017173.1, forward strand.
CCTGCGTCATGTGTGGCCAGTATGGAACGCTGTTCCACCGCCTGGAGAAGTGTCCTACCTCTAAAGTGTTATGGCGCAAGGTTCAACGTCTGCTGGGCCAGGATCAAACACATCCCTTCAGTCTGTCAATAGATATGTTTGCTTTATCAATGGCCTCCCCCCTTCCACCCTCCCTCCATGCTCTGGTGGTTGCAATCGCCATGTGGACTATCCACACAATTGTCTTGGATGCCATCACAGGCTCCACCCCCACCCTCCCAGAAGCTGTTCACAGATTCCGGTCTCATTTAGTGGACCACTTTCAGGCGTGGATGTTTGGATACCTCCCACCGCGTTGCTGACAGCTGGTCTCCTCCTGGTTCCCAGTGTGGTTAATCAAATCAGACCCTTTCCTCCACACGTGTTCAATTGTGGCTACGGCCCCTTCACACGTTCCCTCCCCCTCCCCATAAGTGGCGTTCCCGCTGGCAACAAGAGATAGCATCGTTTCTCTGGGGTGCCTTCCCTGTTACTAAGTTTTGTCTCTTTCAGGTCAAATTTGGAAGTGTCCATTCCATGGTCGGCCTTCCTCGCAATAAATATAAATTAATTACCTCTTTAAGAAGACAGGATACTGTTCAAACTTTTTCAATATTGATTAAAAATTAGGATGTTCTATATATAGTTTATATAACTCTATGTAATATCAGTTGTTTTGCTTGTTGTTAAAGAAAAAACTAGTTTGCAGTGGTATTATATTATTCAATTTAACTTTGGTCATAACTTCAGGATAAATAAAATTATCTTATAACAAAATATTTCTGAGGCATAAAAAATTCAATTACTCCAAATTTAATTCCAATTAACCTCAATGGGCTGTCTAACTCCTGATTATATACTACATGGGTCATGTGGGGAGCCTTTAAAGTCACCGCAGAGTTCCCAATGGCTTCAAATTCCAGATCCTAATGAGTAATAAGGATGGTACCGCTTTTGTCTATGGTATAGGTTTTAGGTCATAGTGATTATAATAGGTTTCTGAAAGTCTCATTATGATTGGCTTTTGGGGCTTGAATAAGGTTAACTTGAAAATAAAAAAAAGCAACACCATCAGTTTGCTAATATTGGTTAGAGACAAAACTCTTCAATAGGTGTACATAGGCATGAGGTAAGTGATAGTTGAAAACTTGATTACATATAAAAGTTGACATGCCATAGGCACAGATATAGACTTGTAAATTAGGTTGATGATATATGATGTGGGAAACCAGCTTAATTGTGCTCACTGGTGCTTTCACCAGCTGGTTTCCACAAATACTTTTATAAAATAAAAATTTGAAATAAAAAGGGCTAGTAAAAATTGGGTTTTCATGATTATTAATAAGTGTGCAATAAAAAAAACTTTCTTTTACCGCTCAAAGTCACTTTTTAGCGATTTTTAATTTAAAGTCTTATTTACCCACAGCCATCTGCCCAAACCTATTCTTTGATGTCCTTAACTCCGCCGCCTGCCACCCCAGTGTGAGGCAGCAGTGCACCCCCACCTAGCGTTTTCCTCCCCGTGGGCAAGCGCGTTCAGATGGGCTCAAATAGCCCACCCACTGCTTCCAACTGTTTTGTCCCCCCATGGGACTTAGCGCTCCACCTGGCGCGCGTCCACCCTTCTCGCCCCATCCTCTCGCCCAGCCTTGCTCCGCCATTTGCTATTGCCTCAGAGTGGACTATGGGCATTTGTTCCCATATGGTGATAAGGCAATTATTGACTTAGCCACTGCAGCCTTTGCGCCAGCTGGCTTTATAGACTTCCTCCCATTTTAAGGGCTACTTTGACATCAGGTTCCAATCTGAGGAGGACGCTGACGCGGCAGCACAAACTCTTCAAAATTATAAAAAACCCATTCCCACAACCTGTACTCGCCTCCCTTCAGACACCACGCTGGTGGTATCCTTTGCAAATCTCCCCTCCCACCTTCCACCCCAGGTTTTGTATGATTAGTTGGTCGCGGGGCTCATGGCTTATGGCACTCAGCCCCACCTCATCTTTTCCATTCCATCTGGTGTGGAGCGCCTTGCTGCTCCTCGTGCAACAGCCACCATCATACCATACCACCCTACCATAGCCCAACAAATCCCACCCCGCGCTAGTGTGGCTGCAGCGCCTGATCATTTCTTTTGGGCTCAGGTCAATAACGGTAGGCAAATTTGTTCCCTCTGCTTTGACCTCAACCATGCAAAAAAAGTGTGCCCTCAGGCCAAGTCCGCTGCTGCGGCTTCTGAGCCCCCCTCTGGAAGTTCAGTATGGGGCGCTTTGCTGCCCCCTCCCACCCTCCAATCTCATTCAGTGGGCCCACATGGAAAATCAGCCCCCCCCAAAACCTCCAGCCTCACTCTCCCACCTGAATCTACCCCAGCCAATCAGAGCAATGCTTGGACCACCATTGGCAACTAAGCAGCTGCCCATTCGCCCAATCCCATCCACCCAAATTTGAACGCCACTATTCCAGTGAACCAAAATCCATGAGATTTATTGGCTGAGACTGACGAATCAGGTAATGTCCTCATTAGTAAGCATACAGGTCAACCTCTCGGCCAAGGCAATTATGGTCAGGCAGAATTTTTCCTTCCCAAATTTGATGAAACCCCTACCCCTCGCCATTTTGCTCCTCTTCCCAGTACAGCCCCCTTCCAAAGTGACCACCAGCTCGCCTTAGCTGCGGTGGCCTCTCCTCAGTCCCCTAAACTATGCACCGCGGTGGCCCAGTCAGTGGCTCAGCTCCAGCATGGCCTGCACACCCTCTTCTTCCCCCCCGACTTCCCTGAATCTCCCAGCAGTGACATCTCGAAACTATTTGATGATGCTGAAGTTGCTGTTATGAATGTCACAACGCTTGCTTCATTCAACCCCTCAGCCAAAATCACCTGTCACAGTATCTCCCTTTTCACCCAAATTCCTGAAGCCCGCAAAGAAGCTGAAGTTCTCCTTGCAGCTTTTATTGAAACACTTTCCCATCATTATCTTGATGCTAAGTGGAAAACTCCTACTATGCTGACCTCCACCCCCACTATGCGGATGCCCCAACGCCCTGGCTCTCTGCTCTGATCCAGTACTATAACCAACATCCCTTGAACAAGGCAAGTCTTTCTAAAAAAACCAACCCCCCGACCCCTCCTCACCCTCTGCCATGGTGGGTTATCGGTTTCTGCTTCCCACCTGGTTAGTAGTTTTGTTTTGTCATTTTGAGTGTTGTGATTTGGTACTGTCCGTCCCCTGGTCGGCGTACCTGAAATAAATTTGAATGAATCTAAAATAAGTGTGCAATAAAGGGAAAACAATGCCCCTCAACCTCTGACTATCTAATATTTAAAGTAATTTTGAGGGTCAATGGGGGATTTGGGAATATGTTCAGAATAATTTACACAAGTCCAAATTAGGAAATATGCAGGAATAACGTATCAGAACTTAAGAACTTGCTTCAGGGCAGCGGAATAAGGAAGAAAAATCTGATTGGCCAAATATACCTATGAGGTAATGCTTTTATAAATTTAAGCCAATCACCACCCAAGAAATCTATTGCACCTTGGGGGGACCCCTGCCAAGTCTAAAAGGGGAGGGTCCCCGCGCAGGTGTGTTGGAGGACTTTGTTGGGGTTGAGGGAGTGCCTTCCAATGATTCCCCCAAGGTCTGTGGTGAAGTCAGAAAACCCGACCAGCCAATTTAATTACTAGTGCCCAAAAAGGTTTCAAAATGGTGTTTTCCCAATTGATAGGGTTCTACCAAGAATTGGCCAGGGACTTTTGGCTATTTTCTTTGACTTTCTTATTTTTATTAATAAACAATCTCTTAACAACATCATAAAATTGCAAATGGATGACATTTCCCTTTTTCAGCAGAACTCAGCCCTCAGCATTCTTATTTTCTAGCTGCAAAGGTAAATGTCCAACATATGATGACACCTGCGTGGTAGTGAGTACCAATTGAGAGAACAGCTATAAATAATTTTTGACTAATAAGGATTGGTAATATAGGATTGACTTATTATAATTGGTCAGTATCAAATTCACAGCAGCCTTTTTATTCATAAAAATTTGGATACCAAGTAGTTTTTATTCTGGCATGCTGGTTATGAATTTTACACAGTCATGCAACCTCTGAATACCATCACATAACATTGAATGTCTTAAAAGTTTAGTCTATTAAAAATATAAATTTTTGGGATAAACTTTATATTTCTCTTCTTATCTTTGAATCTTGTTTTTTGTGATTTAAATGTTTATTGAAGGTTCTCAGGAAGGTCATGATGTTTTCTAGTTATATGATTGCACAGGGCATCTTCATGTTTATTGATTAGTGATCCATGTTTTCTGGAAAAATGTGGGCGCATTTTATAATTCTTGAGGTAGATTAATTAATCAGAAAAGACTTTCTGTAAAAGCTGGAGCAAATTCTTTTAATCCTCAGAGGATAGATCCAATTTCTAGAACCCATTGGTGGGTTCATGACTGAAGTAGCTTGAACCAGACAACTGAGCTAGGCAGCGTCAATTTAAAAAATGGAGTAACTATATTTTAAATTAAGATAATATCTTTTAGTTGGTTATAACAATACAATGTGCCCAATTACTTATTTATCAGGAGTAGAAGAATGTATTAAAGACTCTGAAAAATGTATAGAAAACATTTGCTCTATAGTCGCTTTATTTCAGTTTGCATTAACTGTTTTTCATTCTTTGATTTCAATAAATTTTTTTCTTATAAAATTAGCTCTATCTATAATGATGGTATGGCTCCATTATTGCATATGACCATACTCATTTTTCCTATTTAGATTATATTCTGATAGGGATTTTATTGGATAGTAAAAAGTTTCAAAATTAATAAGTAAGAAAAATTGTGATGTGGACAGGAAGTATGTCAAATACCATAATCTCAATTGATAGCCCAATATCCAATTGTGATCAAAGAATATAGCCCTACAAAACTTCTCAATGGGAACTAACTGACCTTTTCTACTTCTTGATCCTTTTATGATAATTTACTCTTGTGATATGTTTGTATGTGAGAAGAAAACAGGTTGTTGGTAATCTAGATCTATAATTCCATGCAACACTCAGTGTTCAGTAGGCTAACCCCATCTATACTGGTAACATGTAACTGTAATCTAATGAGATCTTAAGAGTTATTTTAGTATCCACATTTTTTGATCTGGGCTAACTTGTATTTCTTCAGGTGTATATTTAGATTCTTTTTTTGCTTTAATAACTCAGGTAGCTGTTTGGGTTATTTATATTATGTATCTTAACAATTATACAGAAGCATTATATTCCATAATGCAAGAGTATTACTTCTTACTTACCCTTTATTTTATGAGACCAGAACCAATCTTAATTATGATTGAAACCCCTTCTTTCAAGTTAACAATCATATTATAAAGCATCTTAGATTCTTTTTTAATAATGGCATAATGATGTCAATTCTCTTATGCAATGCTTAGAAAAATTAAAATAAAGTTAGTTTTCCTAATGGTCTAGACATGTAAGCTCTTATGTCCTTTATATTGATGGTCTCATTAATCCAAATTCTTATTTTGAATTTTAAATTCTAATTTATTGTGGGGAAGGCCGACCTTGGGATGGACACTTCCGAATATGACTCAGACGAGACAAAACATAGTACCAGGGGAGGCACCCCAGAGAAGCGATGCTATCTCTTGTTGCCAGCGGGAACGCCACTTATGGGGAGGGGAGGGAACTTGTGAAGGGGCCGTAGCCACTATTGAGCACGTGTGGAGGAAGGGGTCTGATTTGATGAACCAGACTGGGAACCAGGAGGAGACCAGCTGTCAGCGACGCGGTGGGAGATATCAAAACATCCACGATTGAAAGTGGTCCACCAAATGAGACCGGAATCTGTGGACAGCTTCAGGGAGGGTGGGGATAGATCCAGCGATGGCATCCAAGACAATCGTGTGGATAGTCCACATGGCGATTGCAACCATCAGAGCATGGAGGGAGGGTGGAGAGGGGAGGCCATTGATGAAGCAAACATATCTCTTGACAGACTGAAGGGATGCGTTTGATCCTGGCCTAGCAGACGTTGGACTTCGCGCCATATCACTTTAGAGGTGGGGCACTTCTCCAGGCGGTGGAACAGCGTTCCATACTGGCCACACACGACACAGGATGAGTGTAAAGCGTTAGAGCGCTCAGCTGTATGATACACCCGCCTCAGGCAGCGCCACACATGGGAGCAGACTTGAGGCTGCAACAGAGGATGGTGTGCGTATTTCCAGATAGTTTTTTGGGTCTCAATGGAGTAAGGGATGTCCATCATGTCCAGGTAGTCCACCCTGGATAGGACTTGGGGTCGAATGGGGATCACGCCATCATGGATGGGTAGCCCCTGTACCTCTTGTGTGAACTGAGGAGAGGGGCGGCCTCTTCGGGTAGTATGTCCACTAATACGAATTCTCCACTCTGCACTTCACATGGAGAGTAGGTTCGTTTGTAGTGGGTTTTAGTCCCGTGAGGACCTGTGGCCGATGTGTGTGATGCGAGGTATTTCATCAGGGAGTGGGGGTTTGATGGATTATTGAGGCCAAGGCTCAGGAGAAGTTGGAGCGGGCCGCGCGGGACCAGTGTTGGGATGAGAGTGTAGGAGCAGTGATGGCCGCGATCCAGGTGCCCAGGATCTTGGCAGCATGGGCTTTGAAGTCAAGCAGGCCCATGCCACCATGATGATGAGGGCCAAACATGACCTCTAGCCGTACTGGTGGAGGGTGGCCTGACCAAAGCCATCCTTATAGCAAAGCATACAGGGATTTGAAGAAGCTTGGGGAGAAGGGGATGGCGTGGGCTCTAAACCAGTCTTTGGATAGGAGCATAGAGTTGGCTAGAACTACCCTGCCAGTGAGGGTAGTAGGGTGGGCTCTGAGAGAGGCGATTCGCTTCGTCACATTGTCCAGTATACAGCACTCCATTACTGCTGACGCGTATCCGCCTGCCTCCTTCCACACGCCCAGATGGTGTACTGGTCCTATGGTAGGACGTGGCACAAAGGGGAGCACCAGTGGAGCTTTTTGTGTGTGTGTGTGTGTGTGTGTGTGTGTGTGTGTGTGTGTGGTGTGTGTTAAGTTAGTAAGGCGTGGACGTGGTGCGAGCATATGGGCCAGGTTGGGAACTGTGTGTTGCTGGGGCCCAGCAGTTCCGAAACTGGTCAAGGAGGATGATTTCGGTTTTGGAGGCGTTCAGTGCCGCGTTGATTACCTGGGAATATTCTTGGATGAGGGCTTCAAGCGCGCGTGCATCTTTGTTATTAGACACCCCCACTACGCAATCATCTGCAAATGCCATCATCTTGACTGGGGTTTGACCTGGCACATGGACCCCAGTGAGGTGGGCATTCACATTTCGCAGTAGTGGGTCAAGGCTGAAGTTGTATAAGAGTGGGCTGAGGGGGTCCCCTTGTCGCAGGCCCCTTTGAGGGCGGACTACTTCCGTTAGGAAGCCTGGGCCACACATTGCCATTGTTGCAGTTTCCGTGAGCAGCATCACCCAGTTAATGAAGCGGGGGGTAGGCGGAATTGATGGAGGCAGGCCCTAAGGTATTCCCAGTTTACTCTATCATATGCCTTTTATTGGTTCCAAGAATACAAGTGCCCCAGAGGCTGTGGACTGACACACATTAGCCACTGAGTGCACGTTATCCCAAATCAACCTTCTGGGGATGAAACCAAATTGTTCTGGGGAGATGGTGGCAGATGCTAGAGTCCCTAAACGGTTAGCCATGATTTTAGTTAAAATTTCGGTGTCTGTGTTTGTTAGAGAAATGGGGCGCCAGTTGACTAAGTCAATCCTATTCCCTTTCTTGAAGAGTGTGACAGTAAAGGCCTCTTGTCCTCCTGGTAGGAGGCACGTTTCCAACAGGCTTTGGTTGAGTGAGGCTAGCAGCAATGGGGATATATATTTAGAATATTTTTTGTAGAACTCATATGGAATGCTATCTGGGCCTGGGCATTTTCAGTTTGGCGCACCGCGAATGGATGTCCATAATTCGTTTGTGTAATTAAATTCATTATTTCTGGGTATTGGAAAATGGTGCGGATATGAGCTCAGTCAAGAAATTTTGCCATTTCGGCCAGCTGAATTGGTTCAGCTCGGTATAACTTGGAGTAATATCTTTGCGTTTCAATTGCCACTTCAGCGGTGTGTCAACAATGGAATTATCGGATCTTCGCACCTGTGTGCAGGCCACGCTCTGGCATGGTGCAAAATTTTTTTTGAAGAAGTATGCGGTGCACTTATCACCTTTAGTGATGCGTGTGGCCCTGTATAGGACACAAACCCAATGTTTGTGTTGTCTTTTGAGTGCGTTGAGGTGGTGGCTGCCTCCGCCCACTTCTGGCCCCATGCAGGGCTATATCCTGTGGCTGGAATGTTGGACTCCAAGTGGGCCAAATCCGCCAACGCACGCGATATAACCACCGATGTGGCTCTTGAGCGTCTGGAGGAGAGATGGTGATAGTGGCGGATGGTGTCTTCTTTGAAAGTTGCCCATGTGGAAATGGGGTCCGTGAAAAACGGTGCAACAAACAATTTCGCCAAAGTTGCCTCTTCCACCCATGTGGAAAATCCTGGTGACGCGAGCTCAGGGGGGGTGGATTTTGCACCAATGTGGGGCCTTTGCAACTGTGATGGGTAAGTGGTATGTTATTGAGACCAGTCGGTGGTTGGAGAATTCCATTTTCGTTGTTTTGAAGTGGGATATGTGGGGTTGGAATTTCGCAGGCACTAGAATAAGGTCATTGTGGGTCATGGACCTTGATTGGCCATTATGGATGTGGGGACACGTCATGTTTTCGAGCAATGGGGCATGTTGCAGCAGCACATCCCTTAGCCCAAGGGTGGCTTTTAGAACGCGTAGTTCTTCATGACCCTGTGGGGCATGGGTTGAGGGTGGCAACCGGTCCATTGGTGAGGTTAGCCAACAGTTCATGTCACCAATTAGGGAAGTATTGGGGGGTAGTGGGAGGGATTTGACTGATGAGAAATATTCCTGATGCTCATGTGCACCATTTGGGGCGTAAATGTTGACAATTGTGTGCACAACATCGGCCTATGAGAAGGTGACAAAGAGCACTTGGCCATTTAGGAATGTTTCTGTAGATGTAAATGGAAAAAAATTGTCTTTTTGAATTAGCACCCCACAGTGCTTTGACCCAAAGGATAGGGATGGTAAAAGCATTGTTTTCCAAGCTTCCTCAGAACCTCGTGGACAGTGGGACTCCTGGATGGCCAGGATATCCACGGGTAAATTGTTTTGTAAAAAACTCAGTTTCCTAGCCTGGGATGGGGAGGCCTTAAGTCTGGCGATATTCAGCATCCCTAGGGTGAAGGTTTCCCCTATCGCACCTTAGGTGCAAGGGGTGGGCCCCGGGCCCACCAGCCTTCTCCAGGTCCCCACGGGCTTTCATAGCAGTGTGGGTATTAGCAGCAACGCTATCATGGTTTTTGTTAATTTTTGTGGAAAGAGTTGTGTTGGCTTTGGCCTTTGCTTTTTATTTTCCCGACGTCGGACGAATTTTTGCGGTGCAGATAAGTTTGGTGCACCATCAATTGGGGCAAAAAATTTTTTTTGGCTGGGATAGGTCTTAATTCAGTTTCAACCGGGGCTTGGGTGCAGCAATTGGGTGAGATCAAATCTCCCATCGGATCCTCAGATTGAGTGGCCCGTTCAGCCTGGGCCTCCCAATCTGATTGGGTGATGGATTCTCAAGTTGCTTTTCGCCGCGAAGGTCTCCATGTCCTCCTGGCATTGTGAGTATGGGATGGTGGTGTTGGCCTTGGCCGTTTCCTTGGCCGCGGCCCTATGGGCCTGCTTGGCCTTCTTCTGCTCCTGTGGGGAGATGGGCTTTACCAATAGGTAGCAGCCTTGTGCTCCCCACAGGAAAGCCTCCTTGGTGCTTGCGGTTGATTTGTAGTGCGCCTCTCCACTGGTCATGGCCGCCAAGGGGTGCTCTTGGAATGTGATGCCCTCTTTGATGGGGCACATGTGCACCTTATGGCCGAACGCATCACAGTGGGTGCAGATGGGGGGCGCACTGTCCACAGTTACCCAGAATGGGTGGGTGGTATGCCCTGCGATGTCAATAAAGTTGGAGTGTGGGATCTGGGTTAGGTCCTTCGCGATCTCCTCAGTTGGGGTCAGAACTGCAATGGCTTTGCCAGTGCACAGGTGTGGCATCAGTTTGAAATGTTGCATTTTGAAAGATTGTATTTCGCCATATATGGCGAGACCATCTTTCAGGTGCTGCTCCAAAATGTCACGTTTTACCGTAGTAGGCAAAAAGTCAAATGTGAGGAAAATTTGGTTTGATTTTGTCCATCTGGTGCATTTAGTTTTGATGACCCGTTGCCCTTTGGGGAGGTCAACTACCATTCGCACCGCTGCAGCCTCGTCTGCTGCTATTTTGCTTTCAAAACCTAGGTCCAGCCAACCGTGTGACATGGAGTGAGGTGCAACGTACAACGCGGTCGGGAAAATTTTGTGTACATCTTCACAAAATTTTTCCCATAGGGCCGTTTTTTGGATGTCCATATACACATGGACTCTGAATTCCACCAACGAAAGTGGCTGGGAATGTGGCGTGTTGATGTACTGATTGCATCATGCTTGCCACGCGAGTATCTCTGGGGAAATTGTGACCGCCAGTTTTTTTAGATTTTTTTCTATTCCGCCAGATTCTCTGGGGCGTTTTTGAACGTTAGAGGCCGCGGGCCTTCCGCCTGCTCCTATTGCCTTGCTTGCCCAACTGCTCCCAGACATGGGCGCAGACTAATCCCTTCTATGAGATTATCAAACTAGATTTAGTCTTGAATTGAATAGGTTGCAAAAGTGTTCGCAATGAGAAAGAAAAGTTGATCCAAATTCTTATAAAATTAAAAGGTAAGTGACAATTTACCTTATCTATTAGCTCAAAAGAGATATTTTTAATATAGGACCCAGTACTGGGAATAGCTAGTAATTAAAACCTTTTAATTGACACCTATAACTTAACAAAAGTCCCCTCAAAACTATAAGGGAGTTTGAAAAATCTTTTATAATAAAGTGTCAATGTATCTGGTCCACCTTAAGATTCTTTTGTTTTATGACAGATAGTTTGAGATTTTAATGTAATAATTTCACTAGAAAGGTATAATACTGCTTTGCATAACTATCAGTATTTACGACCATTAATTTCCTTAAAATTTAAATGAGTATTGTTTATTTAGCAAATAAGGCCTCATCAACATTCATAAATTTTAGATGATCAAGGATATCCATTTTGGTGGGCAATCCTAATAAAAATATCCCTTATCCTCTTCACCCCCTTCAGTATCATATATTAAAATTTATTTCTAAGATAAAAAGGACTATATATTGTAAAAACCAGTGTCAAGTACTAGATTCAAGTTGGTAGCTGAGGTACTTATTCCGAATATGACTGCTCTTTCCCTGCATCTTGTAATTTTGTGTTTTTATTCCTTGTGTTCTTTACAATAATATAATACCTATTTCGGCTTGCTGGTCTAGGTTTTTGCTATTCTATTTTTGCAAGCTTAGTTTAGTAAATAAAGCTCTGTTCAACTAGTTTTTGTATAAGTCGCATCAAATTATGCTTTCTTTATGACAAACATAGTCTCAAAACTTCATATGGCCAAAGAAATATGCATTGACAATTGTAAGAGTTTTAAAACATCTATAACAGAGGAAACGGCATCTTCTAAAGTTAGCACGTTCAATATTAGCAATAATTTAAATTTTAGATTAGGTTCACTCAGAAAATTCTGTGACAGTTTTCCCACAGTATAAAAAATTCGCATAAAGCCCATTTATAAATGCTTAAGCTCTGTTTTAATCTAGATACTCATAAAAGAATCTATAACATCAGGTCAGGTGTGCAGGCCATCCTAGTGGGACACCATAAATCTTGAAACATCTGACTCAGACAAGCTAGGACATGCTAACCTTACTGACAGTCTGTCGTTATTTATACAAAGTTCATACATATATAAAGATGATGCTATGTTCCTTGCCATGAGGTTATCTTCAAGTAAAAGCAGGTTTTAATAGACGGACTCAACTTTGTGTATTCCATTACTTCAGGGGGCCTGTCCCGTGGTTTAACTCTAGTCTTATAACTGTCAAAGCTCTTGAGACTGAAGTTATTATATTCTGGAGAAATTTAATTTCAACTCTGTATTGTAAACTTCATTCGCAGTTTCTAGCTTTAGGATGGCACTCATATCTTTTAAGGCAGCTTTTTGAGACTTAAGTGTCTAGAATTGAGATTCAAAGGTGTGTATACTTGCATGAGAAGTAGTTTGGTAGTTGCATTACTTTATTCTCAGACACCAATATAACATCATGATTGAGAGCTCCTCCATAATATTTTTGTACTCAGTGTCATGACAATTTTGCTCAATAATTTCCTTTTATCTGAGCAGAACTGACTTCAGAATTCATCACCTGGTTGTAGACTACTTCCAGAGATATGCCCCTACTTCTTATGGACTGAATTTTACCACTTGCTTTAGACAGAGACACAATGATACAAAGCGGCTACAGTAGTTTTTTATAATATCAATTTTTTTTTTAATTTGCCTAGTTTTTTAAAATTAAATGATATACTAGGATTTTCTAAAGCGAATTTTGCTTAAGATCTTCAATTATAATAAAGTTTTACTAATAGAGCTCAAATTAGCGAATCTTCATTGTAAATTTCATTCTTTTTCACTTTTCATCTCAATCAATATAAGGTTTCTCAATGTTGTTATAAAATTTGTGTTATTACAGAGATATACTGAAGGGATTTTGCACAAGGTTCAACCCACTGAGAAATAAGACAAAAATATGATCTCCATCCTTAAAAAGAACAGTAAAAACTTTTGATAAATATGGAGCACTTGATCCCATAACGCTCTTTTATTTACTATAATAAAATACAGCGGACCCTAACTGTTCCTTTCACTCTATATTATCAACAACCTCCACCCATCAATTGTCTAATCTCACCTATATCTCAGCAATTTTGGATGATACTGCTTCCTTGTCTTAGTAATTTAATTCGCCATATCACATCAATTCTAACAATTCTTCACTTATTAAATCAAAATCACCTAATTTGGGAGATTTACCAATTATTCTTCATACATCTATATTTCTTAATCCTCTCATATGGAAACGATCCAATAACCATCTGTACCAACACAATATCACCTCATCTCGAGGCACTCAAATAATCAAGACTCATATCAACTTAGCAGAATTTATCCATTCCGCTAAAACAACTTAGGGTTTATCATCCACTCATATCAGAATTATGATATTACCCCTTGACTAGACGATAAGGCTCCTAATGCTTATATGCTTGGAGGAACTTATCATGCACTTGATTAATGATAAGACCACTTGCAGGGTCCTTGATAGTCTAAGCATCAACACTAGTTTTCAAAAATATTTCAAATGGCCCAATACAGATGCTGGCCAGCTTATGCTTCCACCCAAACCCATGTTGATCATGGAATAGGACTAGGTCACCCTCATTGAACTGAGCTATTTTGCTACATCTTACATGGTTGAAAGCCTGATTCTTTATCTTCTTGGATAAACTGAATGAGTATGCTTCAGTTTGCAGCTTAATCAGTGTATTTGTTAAGTTGGTCAAGTAGCATTGAGGATCCATTCCACTGGTATCTTCCACACATTCATAGAGCAGTGCAGGAAGAACTGGGTGCCACTAAAACAATAACTGAAAGAGATTCTTCCCCATTTCTGAGTGATAACTGATGTTGTATGCAAAGACAGCGGTGGAAAGGAGGGTACTCCAATAAGAGGGTCTATCTGTTACCAGCTTCTGGAGTATATTCACTAGTGTTCTGTTGACCCATTCAACCATACCGTTAGATTATGGGTGTTAAGTGGTAGTCAAAACCCTGCGGATGGCCATAAGTTCATTTATCTAGGGTAAAATAAGGTAGGTGAAGCTAATCACATTATCTGTAAGGATGAATTAAGGACAACCATGTCACAGGATTGTACACTCCTTCACAAACTTAGCCACAGTGACCGCCACCAAATCGTGTATTGCTGTGTCTCAACCCACCTGGTCAAGTGGTCAATCTTTACCAGAATATACTTTAACAGGTTTGCTCCAGTCATCAGAGGCCCTACCACACCAATAGAATCTGTATGCCAAGCAAAGCAAGGGTTCACCAATTGATATGAAAACTTACGGTTGAATGGCTTCTCCACTTGGCACTGGTGGCAACAGGTGATCGTTTTAAGCACATCAATTGCATGCTTCCCCAGTAGTGCCACGGTCACAATATTTCCTGGGTCTTGCATACTCCACCAAGACCAACTGCTCGATGTTCACTCATAATAATATTTGGGTATGCAGAAGGTCTTGGTATATTCATGGTAGTGTCCCTATCTGCTTGTATAATTCCCCGCTCCTTAAAATGTATCAGCCTTAAACCATTTAACATCTTGTTGACTTGTGGCGGTTGTTAAACATTTGCCCTCACGGCTCTAAGAAAATAATGTTGTGGGTCAAAATGAGCCAACGTGGGGAATGTTAGACATTTATGAGTTTCCAATGATATTAAATGTGGTTTAGATGATACGAATGATTGTATCAGCCAAAAGACCCTGGCTGATTCTCGGTGGAACCCTGCGAAATTAGGGTAACAAATTTACACCTACTAAACAGGCTATTATATTTATTCTAAGAGTCAGATAGCTCTGACCTCACAGCATATACTGGGGTGCCCATTGCATGGTTCTTCCTATGCCACTTATAGCTCTATTACAACACAAAGTGGGGACCATTCCCTTTTATAGGCGTGGCAGAGGTCCCCCAATGATGGAAATATTTTATTAAGAAGTGATTGGTTAAAATATATCAAATCATTATCGCATGGGTACATTTTGCCCCAAAATACCTTACCCTCTGTCATTTTGCCAAAGTAACCCGAATTTCCTGAGTACTGATAGGATAAAATATCATATTTTTTATTCAGAAGTAGTCTTGGCTATTCCAAACGCTACACTGAACCCTTAGACCCTTGATACTTGGAATAATTTAAATGCTAAACAATAGTATTAAAACACACAAATTTTTACCCTTAACCCCAACGACACTTAATAAAAACTATAAAACCCTACAACTTTCTAGTTTTAAGTGTCTATTTAGTTTATTATATTAAATGCGTTATTCCCATTATTTATTGGTTTTAGGTTTCAACGCACCTAAGCGAGCTAATCCTACCCTAAATCCAACAAGTGGTGCTCACTACAGGGGGTATACCACAATAAATTAAAAAATGGAGGGTGTTGGGTGAATAACCCTTGCAACCTATCCTATTTGTCTAGATCCCAGCTAGTTGCCCTTGAACAACAACTAGAAAGCGCTTTATCAAGATTTAAAAATCTCAAACAGCACCCACTCAAATGTCCCTTGAAGGATAAGTTCACTCCTGGCGAGGGTAGTATCGCTTCATTCTTATACATTTATGAAGCAGCCATGGAAGGGGCGACTGACCACCACAAGGTTAAGAACATCCTTCCGCGTTTAAGTCAATTGGCCTAAGAATTTATGGTCCCTTATATGAATACCTACACTCCTGGGTCGAGGTTAAAGAATTTCATGTAGCGAAATTTGGATCCAAAGAGAGTTTAACTAGGGAAAAACTGGCTTTTATGCACTTTCATATCTATGAAGGTGAACGGATCACTGCCTTTGCTGAGCGATTCAATATTGCTGCTCAGAGGTTATCAGCATATAGCATGCTAAAATCGGATGATGCCATCACAGCTGTGTTAGCTGAGTTAGCTTCTCAACCTTCTTTATCTCGGCATATCATTTCCTTAAAGAAAACTTTTAAAAACGTCCATGGCATAAAAAAGGCCTCGTTAGATGTTGCTGATTTGTATATCTTTGCAATAACCATCGACACTGTGATGAACTCCCATGTTTGGACTATTGAGGAGTGCCCTACTGAAGCCCCAATGGGAGAGGCTACGTTGACCCCATTGCGGATACTACTCTGAGCCCAGCACCTGTGGTGCCGTTCAAACCTGATCTTCCTCTGCCCAGCCGACCTGAAATTCTCAAGCCAGTATATAAAGTGCATCCTCGTCCCTGGGGCAACGCTCTCTAGCCCTCACGTTGCTACCAAGATCAGCTTGTGCCATCTAACAAACCTCTTCAAGTGGTTCAAAAGCCTTCTCCTAAACCTAAACCCTATCTCAGGTGACATTCACTCTCACCAACAATGGGTTTAAGGAACAAGTTGATAAATCTAAACCATCTTTTTCTCCTAAGCTCAAAGCCACTGATCAACTCAAAGCTGACGGAGTTAAAGCATCCACCTTGACGATGCCATTTCCTCAAGCACCTAAGTTCAAAACTTGTTAGCTATGAGGAAACCCAGCCCTCTCACTTCAGTGACAGTTGCTCCCAACGATTAGGGACCAAATGAGAAGGCTGCTCAAACTAAGCCGCCTGCTTATTCAATGATTATTGTTGCGGATGGGCCCCAGCTATTAAAGTTAGAGCATCCACCCCTGAATGCTCATCTAACATTCACACAATGTATGTGGGCGACCCTTCAGTTGAAGAGTCTAAAGGGGGTTATGAGGACATTGGCTATGATGTTTTAGGAGCCACTGTTGAAGTAGGTATACCAGATCAGCTGAACCCTGAAGTAGTAGATAAAGCCCTGATCCATCAAAAAACCTATTTTAATCAAGTGCTGGGGTGCCCTGAGGTCATTGATACCTCTAGAGATGCTGACCAGGTTACTTCTTCACTAATCCGACCAATCCATCATGTTTAAACTCTCAAAGTCCATTAAATATAACTACCTTGAGACCACAAAAAGAGCTTGCCTCTACTCTCCGTCATAAGGAAGTATTAGCCTTCATATAACTTTGGCGTGACCATTACTAAGGTAGAATTGTTATTCAAATATTCCTGGTTAGGGCCATCTTATACACTGGATCTCTTTGAACGTTCTCTCTACCATGCCGATCAAGAAAGTTATGCTGGCTCTAGATCTTGAATGTACGCTAGAGTTTGGAACAGCGGGTCCCAACAACGCCCATGATTTAAGAGCTTACTCTTTTCTGCCTATTCATATTGGAAAGCTCATTTTTTCAGTTCCCGCTGCGGCCTTGGGTAATAATGCTTACTACATGCTTATTGACACACAGTTTATGATTGAGTATGACGGTATAATCAGCATGAAACAGTTTTACCTCTCTCTACTCGGTTATGAAGTTCCTCTACTCTTCACCAATGAAGAACTCCATAAAAAAGAATACTCCTGCCTAGAAAAAAGCCCTTCCTCTGCTTTACCTTTAAACTACAATACCTCTAGATGTAACATAAAAAAGTTTCCCGAATCAATGGATGCTTCAGAGGGCATCCCCCTTTATGCTTCAGAGGAAACAATAATCAAGGCTGGTGAACAACGGGTGGTTGCTACCAATATTACTTTACAGATCCCTGAGCCTGCTTGCTGCACATAATAAGCATTAATGGAGTAAGCTCTTTAGA
This sequence comes from Massospora cicadina, assembly GCA_022478985.1. NCBI lineage: Eukaryota > Fungi > Entomophthoromycota > Entomophthoromycetes > Entomophthorales > Entomophthoraceae > Massospora > Massospora cicadina. Next base: position 181,421 of record JAKSZP010017173.1, read on the forward strand.
ACTCTTGGTATTGCTTGGTATACTAGAATACGCCTATCAACGACCTATTAACATCCTAATGGGGAACCTTGATAATAAACCCAACACTGTTAAATAACATCAAGAGATAGGGAAAGTTCTGCTAATTCCCCTCAATGAGATTCATAGTGTCCACTTTATTGGGTCGATGTTGGATATGGGTTTAGCCACCGACCAGATGGTGTGTACTTTACCTAACGTCCACATCTCAGATGACCTAACCCCAGATGATCTTAAAAATGTTCCCTCTCTATTGGATACATATATCGATATTTTCTCCAGACTTACACGGATTATAGGCATATGAAGGGGTGGAGCCACTCCATTGATGTTGGAGATTCTAAACTATTCAATATAAACCTTACCATAGGTACAAGGTTGAAGAGCAACAACTGAGGGTAGAACTCAAGCAGCTGTTAGAAGCTAAGTTATTAGTACTATCCCAAAGCCCTTGGGCATCTCCCCTCTTTCTAATCAAAAATAAGAATGGAAGTCATCGGGTAGTGATGACTACTGTAAACTAAATAACTCACCAAAAAGACAGCTATCCTATTACCTGCATAGATAATGTTCTTGCGCAACTCTACAGCTCAAAATACTTCTCACCATGGACTTAGCCAGTGGTTATTAACAAATGGACCTCTCCCCCAAGATCATGGAATTGCGCTCTTATTTGCATCAAAAGCTTATTTCAGCCTACCCGCTTACCCCAATGGCTGAGCAATGCACTGACATCCTTCCAACGTACAATGAATCATATTCTTCGGGACCTCAAGATAATCTGTGTGGTGTCTATATTGATGACATCATCTTTTCAGAAAAGTTCACTGAGCATCTCGCTCAGTTAAAAGAAGTCTTTCAATGCCTGCGTGCTTCTAACATCAAGTTGAAACTGATAAAATACTCCTTCTTCCAAAAAGCTAGATTTCATTGAACATGCCATCTCAAAAAGAAGGGATTCATCTTACACAAGATAAGGTCGATGCTATCTCTAAAATGCCTGCCCTACAAACCTTTGGTATATTCAGGTATTTCTGGGTATGATGGGGTATTACCATCTGTTCATCCCAAGTTTGCTCAGATCAGTGAGCCTCCTGTTCGACTATTGGCTAAAAATACCCCTTTTTATTAGGGGTACAGAACAATCAGCTGCTTTTAAACGCTGAAGTAACTGTTACAATAACGACCTATCCTATGGCACCTGGATTATAATAAATCTTTTATCTTGTTTACTGATACCTCATATTATGCCGTTGGGACCATCCTACCCTAACTGGATGAAAATGGTGTGGATCATCTTGTATCCTATTTCAGTAAGATGCTATTAAAGGCAGAGCACAACTACAGCGTCGTAGAGAAGGAGTGCCTTTCTGTTTTGTTAGCTGTAAAACATTACTATCCTTTCTTGTATGGCACTACTTTCACTATGGATACTGACCACGTTTCCTTAAATGTTTACAGAATTTGGAGGATCCTACTGGCCAGTTAGCTCACTGGGCTTTAAAGCTCCAGCATTATGACATGAAGATTGAACACCATGCTGGAACCCGTCACATGGATGTTGATGGGTTAACTCGTCTGCCCATTTTGCATTTGGATAATAGTGAGGCGGAGAGGTTAAATGATCTTTTAATGACCCCCAATGACTTGGCGGATGAGGACGAGCCTATGTAGAAGATGTTAGCACAACACTCCCGCAACACCAAAGTGGAGAATTTAAAGTTCTATAAGTAGGTTGGGGCAAAGTGGTTGCCCTATCTACGGCCTTTGGAACGTGTACATGATATTATAAAGGCTCACTATACCCTAGGTCATGGGGGAGTGAAGAAAACATATTAGTGGATTAGGGAGCGGTACTATTGGGAAGGAATCATGGAAGCAGTTGTTGAAGTCTTGGATGCCTGCCTTACGTGCAAGAAGAAATCCAGTTTTAAGGCTAAATACCAGTATCAACCAACTACCCTCAACAACCCTTCCACATCATCAGCCTAGATGGAGTAGGACCACTCCCCTTGACTACCAGTAGGAATAAACTTATCCTAGTAGGAAATGACCACTTTACTAAGTGGGTTGAAGCCGTGGACCTTCCTTCCCAAATGGCAAAGGCCATCGCACCATTCCTACATCAAAATGTTTTCACTTGCCATGGATGTCCTCAAGTACTACTCTGTGATAACGGTAAGATCTTCACTTCCAAAGTAGTTAAGATCCTGGCTATGTCTATGGGGACCCAACAACTGTTCTTGGCCCATATAATCCCTCTACCAATGGGATTGTGGAGAGAGCCAATAAAACCTTGGTTTATATCATGCGTAAAATGGCCTCCTCTAATCCACTTCACTGGGATCAATTTCTACCCAGAGCTCTTATGGAATATCAGATTAGTTATCACCAGATCCTGAAAAATTTCCCCATTCAATGTTTTTATGGTCAGGAACAAGGGATAACCGCCCTTTTAGCTAAAGAGTTTTCTCCTCTCAAGTTGAGAGACTTGATAAAGCAATGTGAAGACTATCTCAGCATATCATTCAGCTTCAATCTGGGGCAGTGACAAACTTAGTTAAAACGGTTACAAAAGAGGGCAAGAAAGGAATGAGTTTCAGGCTCCCCTACCTTCCTTCAAAGTGTCTGATTTGGTCTTTTATTACCATAATCGCATCACACCCAGAAGTAGCAAGCCTATCTATTTTAGAGGGTCCCTCCACTGTCACCTAAAAGAGAGGTGACGAATATTCTATTTAATCATTGTCTACCAGTATCACAAAAACAGGTGCATGGCCGCTTCCTATGGCCATATTCTCCCCCAACATTCTTGAGGGTGGTGATGTCAGACATTTGCCCTCATGGTTCCAAGAAAAGAATGTTGTGGTTCGAAATGAGCTAACCTGGTGAAATGTTGGACATTTACGAGTTCTTATGATATTAAAGGTGATCTAGAAGATACATTTGATTGTATCAGCCAAAAGAGCCAGGCTGATTCTTGGTGGAACCCTGTGAATCAGGGTAACAATTTTAAACCTACTAAACAGGCCATTATTTTTATTCTAAGAGTCAGTTAGCTCTGACCTCACAGCATATTCTGGGGTGCCCATCGCATGGTTCTTTCCATGCCACATATAGCTCTATTACAACACAAAGTGGGGACCATCCCCTTTTATAGGCCTGGCAGATTTCCTCAAAGGTAGAATTATTTTATCAAGCAGTGATTGGTTAAATTATATCAAATCATTACCTCATGGGTACATTTTTCCCAAAAATACCTTACCCTCTGTCATTTTGCTAAAGTAACCCGAAATTTCTGGGTAATGATAGGAGAAATATCATATTTCCTAAATCAGAAGGAGTCTAAGCTATTCCAAATGCTACACTGAACCCTTTTGACCCTTGATACTTGGGATAATTTTTAATACTGAATTTTAGTATTGAAACGCACACATTTTGACCCTTAACTTAAATCAGTTAATAAAAACTATACTACCCTTACAACTTTCTAGTTTTAAGTGTCTATTTAGTTTATTATATTAAGTGCTTTATTCCCCTCATTTGTTGGTATTTAGGTTTTAACACACCTAAGCGAGCTTCTATTAAACTATATCCAACAGCGGTTCATTGTCATACTTTCCACTGAGCATTTTATCAATCTTTATTTTGCTTAAATCTGCCATAACAGCAAGGTCTGCAATCTTGATATGCAGTCAGCATATTGGTGTTTTGCTCCATGTCTATGAAGGATTTCAAAATCATAAGCCTGCAGCTTAAGAGCCCATTGGGCTAACTGCCCCTCAGGCTCTTTGAGGTTCTGCATCCAGTGCAATGACGTATGGTCTGTTAATAGTTTAAACTTTACCCCATGTAAATACAGCCTGAATTTCTTATAAGCATTGATCACCAATAAGCACTCCCACTCAGTCACAGTATAATTATGCTCATGGCTTTTCAAACTCCTGCAACAGTATGCTACAGGGTGCTTCTCCCCTCATCGTCTTTTTGAGATAATACTGCCCCTACATAGTAAAGTGATGCATCCGTTTAAAAATGAACTCTTTGTCAAATATTTGGGTAATACAAAACTGGCACACTTATTAGCGCCATTCTAAAGTGTATCAAAAGATTGTTGATGGAGTTCCATCCGTTTGACCACGGAATGCTTTTTTAACATGAATAGCAGTCCTATAATACAACTAAAGTTTAGTATAAAGCGTTGATAGAAGCCGACCATCCCCAAAAAACCTGAATGTCCCTCTTACTGCTAGGAGTAGTCAGTTAATGAATAGCCCCACCTCTTCTTGTTGAGGTTTTATCCCTGTTACATCTACCACAAAGCTGATTTATTCCAGCTGGTCCTTAAAACTTTGACTTTTCTGAGGTTTGATCTTGGTGCTGGCCTCAGCCAGCTGGCGGAATACCTCCTCCAAATGGTTAAGATGCTTAGAAAACGTTCATGAGATTACATTGATTTTGTCAAGGTATATGAGGACACATGATAGCTTCAGGTTGTCAAGGATAGTGCCCATCGCCCGTTGAAACATAGCTGGTGCGTTGCACAGCCCTTGTGGCATACAGGTTGGTTGAATAAGCCCTTTGGATGTGATAATGGTGCATTTCTTCTGTTCCACCGTGGGCAACTTGATTTGCTAATAAATAGAGATCAAATTTATCGCAGAGAAAAAATGACCTCCCCCTAACTAATACAAGGCATCATTGATTCATGGCAGGAGGTATTAGTTCTTCTTTATGATACTATTGAGCTTCTGATAATCTATTAATACACGGTTGGTGCCATCCCTCTTTTTTACAAACATAATAGGCAAAGCTCACAGACTCTTAGATGGTTCGACCATTCCTTGGTCAAGCAGCTTTCCAATCTCCTTGATTACTACTTCCTCAGCTGCCTTAGACTGGCAGATCAGCCGAGGTCTGATGGGGAAGACCCCAGTGTCCACTCAATGGACCATTCCCCACACACACCCTAAATCATAATTGTCAGCAGTAAATATCTCCTTGTATTTTTGAAATAAGGCTTCCGCCTGATCTTTCTGGCCTTCCATTAACCCCATTAAATTTTCACGTGGAACAACTGCCATTATGCCGGTCTGTGGCTTGATGGGCATACCAAACTCATCCAGCAACTCAAACTCATGAACCTGGAGGACCTCCTCTACTGGGATCAAATGTAAATACGCCACTATTTGGTGCCGGCGGATTTGCATTGGTCCATTATAAAGATTTGCTGCCAAGGCCTTGATTTCTTCATGTACAGGGAGTATAATGCCTTGGGCCATGTGGGGCTCAAGACGCAATTAATAATAAGGCCCAATGACCTCCCCATAAGGCCCAGCAGACAATTTCACCTCTAACTTGGTGTTTATTATTACTTGGTGGCCGAAAGGGATGGATATAGAGATGGAAGCTCTAAGCGGTAGCCCTTGATATTCATATATTTTTTGGGAAATGCTAAAGTCTTATTTTGAATCAATGGTATCAAATCAGGATCACCCCATCACCATAATCAAGGTTAATATGACTCATGTGCACCTGGTCCTTTGGCACTCTGCTGGAGGTAAAGCAAATTGGGATCTGCTGTCCCAGAATTCCAAATGTCTCAACCATCATATCTATAAAAGCCCCAAAGTGTCCATAGAAGTGGTCCTGATTAGCAGTTCATAGTTATTGTTTGGTAGCACTATCACTGGGGCTACAATGACAATTGACCCAAACTGCAAGGGTAGCACGCTGTTCGCTTCATCATAGACTGTGCTTTCTGTGCCCAATTTCCTATACACCATGTAATATTCTACATCAGGCTTAAGTGCCAACTTCACCACCAACTTGGTGGACACTATGTTAACTGGAGCGCCTGTATCAATTGATAGCATGGACTCAGGTTTATGCTTTGACAATTTTACAGTATGTACACTCAAAGTAGGATGAACTCTGTTTGTTTATAATGTGACATTTAATTGTTCTCTTTTCCCAGGAAAGCCCATAATACCCTCCCCGATTTTAGGATACTCTTTAACAATAGAGTCCACAGGGAGGGCCGCGTTTACCCCTGTTAACAGATGAGCATCTGCGGATTGATCCGGTTCATCTCACAGAATTTTGTTCCAAAATTTGACAGGCGTAAGGCTTCAGTTGCTCCTTGGGTCCATCTTCCACCGTGTCCTTGATTTGCACTTGTATAAGTACATTCACCCCTCCAACCAGCTGCTGATATAGGAATAAGTCGTTGTATTGGGGAGCTGCCGCTGTTTTTACTTCAGTAGATACAGGTGGGACGTTTGAAGTTGGAATAGCGGAGAAAGAGAGTCCCATCTCTTCTCCGCTCTGACTTTTCCCTGGGTTGCATTGATCCAGATGTTTGTAATGGACCCATCACTTAAAGCAACCTTATCAGGTGCCCAGAGCGACCACATTCGAAACAATTTACCCCATAGGGCCTGCGTCTTTGAATATTGTAAAATTGTATTTGTGGAAAGTTGTACTGAAGGTGCTCGGCGCAACCAGGACCAGGTCAATAACTTGACTGGGGTCAATAAGCAGGTATGGCCGGACGTTTAACTGCTGGGTTATTTTGGCAGAATCTGAATCAGACAAGAAAATTTCCCCAAATAAGATGGGCCAGTGATGGTAGCAGAAGGGATCTGCTCTGTATTGGGTGGAGAGAAGTTGGCAGATATATGGTGCAAGAACGGAACAATTTTAAGCAAGGGTACATCCTCATTCAACATTGGAGCCATGACATTGTACAGCTCGCAGTATGGCTTCACAGCGGAGGTCATCACAATGCACACATTGGATTCAGGTAAAATCCCTGCCTCAATTAACATGTGGGCTTCCGCCGTGAATAAATCAGAAAACATGTTGGTCTCATTATTCTGAACCTGATGGTCAAGAAAACAGACTTCCACTGTGACATCTTTGCGATACCCTCAAACAGCTGCAACATAGTACCCTTTATTTCTTGGTACTAAATGGAACTGTTTGGAAGATAAAAAGTGACTTGGTCGGCACTTCCAACATTTAAGGTGGAGATTAGCAGTTTCAATTTATGTTAATCTGAAACACCTTCCATAGCAAACTCAAACCACTTAAAAATCCATAAATATTCCCATCGCAATCAAACAGAGGCAGCTTATCACTAAAACCTCCTGTAAAAATCTTATACTGCATTTTGAGCACAGCTTCTAAGGTGAGTTTGAGTTCCGCATATTCAACTGGTGAAGTATGTCATGAAGATCCCTTGTACATGCAGCACTGATATGCCATGGCCAGCGACTGAAGATCTATTTGTGAAGTTGATCAATGGGCCCCTGTAGTGAGCACCACAGTTATAAAATTGGTGGTATTCTGGAGATACGCTGAAGGGTTTTTGAACAGGTTTCGACCCACTGAGAAATAAGACAGAAATATGATCTACATCCTTAAAAGAACAGAAAAAACTTTTAATAAATATGGAGCACTTGATCCCATAACGCTCTTTTATTTATTATAATTAAATACAGCAGACCCTGGCTAATCCACTCACTCTATACTATCAACAACCTCCCCCCATCAATTGTCTTATCTCTCCTATATCTCTGCAACTTTGGATGATACTGCTTCCTTGTCATAGTAATTCAATTCGCCATATCTCTTTGGTTTCAACAATTCTTCATTTATCAAATAAAAATGACCTAATTTAAGGCGATTTACCAATTATTCTTCATACATCAATATCTCTTAATCGCCTCATATGAAAGCGATTCAAAACCATCTGTACCAAACCAATATCACATAATCTCAAGGCGCTCAAATAAACTTGACTCGTATCAACTCGGCGGATTTTATCCATTCTGCCATAAAACTTAGGCCAAACATCCATTTATATCAGAATCACGGCAAATGTAATCAAGGAGCTCATTACCCAAGGTAATCAAAAGCTATTTATTTCTCTTCTAAAATTTTCTGCCTTTTTAAGTAAGGTTTATAGCTCCTTTAATGTGTATTACAAATCTTATAGTTTATTGAAATTTGTTTATTAAAGTAACACAAAAACTTGTTACAAAATTATAGACTTATGGATCCATCGTAGCCAAAATAGCAAAAGTCAAATTCTATAACTAAAAGAAGATATTTCAGGAAATCCCACAAAAAGAGGTCCTAAATATAACATATGATACTAAGATAAGGGTCCCATTAGTATAGGGTGAAGAAAAATAACAAACGTCAGGGAAATCCTATGCATGAGATGGAATGCTCAAGAAGGTTAACAAATCTTAAATGCGGCCATAAGACTAGATACATAATCCTACTAACTATTTGTGCTACATTATGAGGTCCAGCATTTCACACAAAGTGAGGGTATGACAAAATGCAGAGGCGGAAGATCTCTAAAGTTTCAGTAGTTTATCAAACTTCACAATTGGCGTTACACATATTGTTACATCATCCCTATGAGATGGAGGCATTTTAAGCCAAAAATGGAGGTGTAAAGGGACGTGACAGACACACTGGGAATAGGCATGTCAGTCACATGAAAAGGCACAGGAGTACAAGCTATAGCATGGGTGCAATCTGCACAGTGAGCATCACCGCAGCTTGCATTATAAGTGGAAGGCGATGAGTTACCTTCAGGAGGCGGCACAGTTAGAACCGTCAAGTGACAGGTTCATCAGGTGCAGTGCCAACAGTCATGGAAGACAACAGGAAGGCACAAAAGAAGATGGCGTAATGGACAAGTTGAAGGGGAAAATATCAGAGGGGTTTGGAGGTGCACCCGATGTTAGGCTTTGATGAAGGGAGATTAGCACTTTGTATTTAGGTGGAAATCAGATGAGTATTTGGTGGTAAGGAAAATTAATTTGAACTTCATTTAATATGAGGAGACAAAGCACGCTACAAGAACTATACTCATGTACTTGCCATAGCTAAAAATTGCAAAAAATAAAGTCTATGACCTTGAGATTACATTATCAGGAAAAGACCATGACACGTGGGCCAAAAAACTATTATAAAACTACACTGTGGATTCTTTGAGTATCAAAAGAAGATCATAAACTAAAAGTCAGGGATAAACCAGTGATTTATGGAAAATCTCAATAAAGATGGTGTTGGGATGTTTGCCCATATTCTTAGCCTGCTAGACTACCAGGAATCGCTAAGGGATAATTCCCTAAGGCTAAGTGAATTGGAAATTGGTTGGCCTGAGTTTTGGAGTAACTACGTTTAGGGTTTTTGGGATATTCGCCTGGTTGTGTCTGTCAGGGATCAATATGGACAAATATTTAAGATCACATCAGGTGGAGTTTATAATGAAATAGGGGCATCTGATAGTGATTAACTATCAGGTTTACCAATTGGGATCGGTCAGGTTTCATCACTGGCTGATTGGGAATAAATTGAAAGTTGAGAGGCGAGAGATGCCGCCTGCAACTAGCAAATCAATCAGTTGGTATGTGACCTGCCTTAATGGATAATAAGTCCCATTACCTAAGCAGGTCGCTAGCCAATTATGGTTGGTTCGCATGAATTGAGAGGAAAACGTGTCCCTAACGTTTTCCAAATCTTTCCATTTTAATATTAAGGGTGTCCAATGACAGAATCCTAGACAGGATGGGGAAGACCATTGCTGCTGAGACAAAGCTGGGTTTCAAAAGCAATGGCTGTCATTTCATTGAGGAAGTATCAACCAAGGGTTAGATGACCGAATCCCCACTATAAGTTCCCTAAAATTCACTCCTAATAAAAACAGAGTTTAAAATAGTTTTTTATAGCTCTATAGCTTTAATTTGGTATTTAGCTTGATTAGTGAACTACTATCAGCCTTTCATTGTGCTATTCTTCTCAAGGATATTATTGTCGTGTGCGATAATTGGGAGACACTTAGTAAAAAGAGTAAGTATCTGAGCGGGGATCTATAGAAGGAGACATAATTGAGGATTACTGCCATCTGTGTGTTGGACCAAAGATACTGTCACCATAGAATCTCAGAGAAGATCAGGTTGGACAGAATGAGTGAACAAGTCCCTAGATCCTGACATCTCAAGTATCTTAATCGAGAATACTGGCTGAGCGTTGGGCTGAGATATAAGAATTCATACTCAACTATGGATAATAGTCGTCATACTATTATCAACCAATATTCTAATACTATACAATGCAGATGAAGTGCACAAGACTACAAACCTGTGCAGTAAAAAGATTACTAGGGTTGTTTGCTGATAATAACCCAATAAATAATCTTTTACAAGTTGGTGCTCACTAAAGGGTGTAGTTGAGTTGAAGAACTTAGAACATGATGTCCTATGAAGATGTTTCTAATTCTGGCAATATGTTACTAGGAAAGTAAAATTAATGAAGATAGAATTTGAATTGGATCTCGTTCATTGGCGTTCACCCAGCTCAGAAGTGGAGCTCTGAGTGAAGCAAATCGGAAGATACTCATTACCAGGGAAAAGGACTTGCAGCCTAGATATGGAACTATCTAGAGTGCAAGAAAACCTGTTCCACCGGACATCTACTTGAGATAAGGAGTATAAGCAAGGCCAACTTGGGTTAAGATTGAGTCCTCTGGAAATAGTCCTGAGGAACAGCAGGATCAACTAAGGTTGAAATTGGATCCGCTTTAAATAGTCCTGAGGAGAGAGTGTTTAGATGAGTCGTTGGATGAAATAGGAAGCAATCAATCAAACGGATTGGATTGCCATACCAATGAAGAAATGAAGACAAAAACAGGAAGCGTTTAGTCCAAGATAGTGGAGAGAATTGTTTGACTCAATAAAACTTAACCAATGATCAGCAGTTGCTGGAGACGAGTTCATCAATTCAGGAGAAATTGACTAAGCTAAAGAGGCCAGAACGACCTGTGTAATTAAGGATGGCAATAAATGCCAAGAATCGTTTTCAGGAGAATAACGATTTGAATGATTGGACGTAACTGTTGGCTAATGAGACATAAAGATCCAAAGCATCAGTTGCTAAAATAAGAAATGAAATTAGGACCTGTTAGATGAATAATCAGTTGGGATCAAAGGCCTAATATATTCAAGGGTATTACCAGAGTCAGCAAGAGTAGCCTATACGTGAAGAGACAGCGCTGCTAGTCATATAGTGAAGAAGGTCATTACTAATCAGTAGTATTGAGCCTAAGAGAAAATATCTACAATGTTCCCAAAAATACCTCTGAACCATAAAATGGTTATGTCTTGAGATTTTGGTCAAGTCCTAGAAGAGGACCAATGAACCAAATGAATGGTTAAATCTTAAGAGGATAGGATTTTGAACCATGATAACTGATAGGTTTAAGTACCTAGGACCCTGTTTGGAAGATGGGAAATCGAGGACCTCTGAACCTGTTTAATGCTGCAAGTCCCATTGCAAAAGAAAAATACAAATTTATATAAAATATATAAAAGATATGAAATATCAATTTTTATGGTATATGAGTTTTGGACCTAAGAAGCAATGAGAAATCCTGATGGCCAAATTGAGGAAATTCCATCCTCAATGAGATGGAATTATTGGCCGGGGTGACTAAGAGTATCAACCTATTGGTTGATTAAGAGCAACTCGCTGATATGACAGAAGGTCAGCAAGAGGAGGTGCTCAAATTATTCAAAAAGTATTGGGAAGTGTTCGCTCAGGAAAACCACAATTTGAGATGTGCACTATATGTGATCCATGAGGTCAGCACTGGGGAAATTTTGCCAATTAGGATGAGACTGATCTGATAATTGAAAGCAGCCAAAGCAGTAGTGGAGGATAAAATCAGCAAACTAGTGAAACATGGGCTTCTAGTTCCATCATCTAGTCCCTGGGCAAGTCTGATTCTAAATTTTAAGAAAAAGGATGACTCCAACCAGGTGGTGATCAAAGCTGAAAGCTGAAAAAATTACAAAGAAGGATTCATATCCCCTACTAAGGACCAATGATGTGCTAGATTGATTGGGAGAATCAAAGTATTTTTCCGCAATTGATCTTATCTCAGGATAATGGCAGATAGCTTTGCCAAAAGAAGACTAGGAAAAATGCGTGTTACAACTGTGCAGGGGCTATACCAACTGAAAAGGATGCCCCAGGGTCTATTTAATATGGCTGCAACGTTCCAGAGGGCCATGGATGCCATACTTAGCGACTTGAAGTTTTTGTGCGTCCTGGTATAATTGTACAATATAAATGTGTTCAGTAGGACATTTAGTGAGCACCTACACCACTTAGAAGAAATATTAAATTGACTGTCTGTGGCTAACCTGAAGATTAAGCCAAGAAAGTGCCACTTCTTTAAAAAAAGAGTTGGAATATATGGGATTCGTGATCAACTCTAGTGGATTGCAGCTGCAAGCCCAGAAGATAGAAGCCATAGAACGGATGGCTGTGCCAAAGAGTGTCTGAGACTTCCAAGTGTTCCTTGGGATGGTCTGTTACTACAGAATATTTATTCAGACTTTGCCTGAATAGCTGAGCCCTTATTACATCTGTTGAAGGATCTGAAAAAAGTATTTGTATAAAATGAAAAAGCGCAGGAATCCTTCGAAGAGCTACGCTGGTATATAATAGATTCTCCAATTCTGAAATATCCAAATTTCGAACAAGAGTTTATTATACAAACTGATATTTTGTTGATGGCGATCAGCGCCATACTAAGCAAGTAGTCAAACTTGGGGATGAACATCAAGTGGCATATGTGAGCTGGACACTTTCAGCCGCTGAGAGGAACTACACTGTAACTGAGCTTGAATGCTTACCAGTCATTTACACATTAAAGCAGTTTCAGGTGTACATCCATGGAATCCACTTTGCAGTGGTGACAGACCACTCTTCATTGCATTAGCTCCACAATATGAGAGAGCCAGAAGGATGAATGGCCTAATGGGCACTTAAGCTACAGTCTTGCAGTTACAAGATTGTTCACCAATTGGGGCTTCTCACTAGAATGCGGATGGCTTATTGTGATTACCAATGGCCCAGATTGTATACCTGCAGGTGGATGGGCTATTCCAGAGAATGGTCGATAGAGAAATTGGGAACGAGCCCCAAGAAATCCAAGGTGCGCTTTAGAAAGTGATGGGAAACACTGAGACCATAATGGACAAGTGTTTAAGATGATCAACAGAAAGCGGTTATTATTCCTGAAGCCATAAGAAAGAGCAGCTATTGTACAAGATGCTCAGAAAGTTTTCAGGCATGGAGGCCTGAGGAAATTAACTGATCATATTCGCCAGTACTAGTACTAGGGGTCCATCAACTACGGTGTCACATATTATCTAGCTTGTTGCGTGGAGTGCCAGCTGCACAAACCACATAAAAATACAACTGGCTACCAACTGGTCCGCCCTGGATTTGCCTGGAATATGGTTTCCATTAATGTGATGGGACCGCTAACAATGAGTACAGGGGGAGTCAAGTACATTATAGTTGCCATCGACCATCTGACAAGATGGGTCGAGATGAAGGCCCTAACAAAAGTAGATGCTGCCAGCACCGCGAGGTTCATCCTGAATCAAGTAGTATATTGACATGGATGTCCGCAGGTCCTGATTAGTGATAATGGGACAAACTTCACGTCTCATGTGATCCCAAGATTGAATGAGATAATGGGGATCAGAGGAGTCGTGTCAGTACCCTACTGGCCAGAGACAAACAGACTGGTAGAATGAGTGAATGGAACGCTGGCAGTGATGCTAAGGAAGCTGGTTGTAGGAAGAACTTCCATGTGGTTAATGTACCTGAAATCGGTGATGTTCACCTACAATATCAGTCATCATATGGCGACAGGAAAAACGCAATTTGAGTTGTTATATGGGAGGAAGGCCGCGTTGCTGCCAATTCTATATTTGGTGGTGGAACCAACATTGGGGATGAAAGCCAAACAGTACTTGAACCAACTGACAAATATCCCGATCAATATGCAATCTTAAGCATTCAATACTACATTAAAGATGAGGATACGGGAAAATTGATGGACAATAAGAACTGACTGTTCATAAAAGAATATAAAATAGGCGAAAGAGTTGCCTATTGTGACACGCAAGGTTTTGGAAGAAGAAACAAACTAGATTCATTGTGGTCAGGTCCGTTTGAAGTTATTGCCAAGATGGTTTGTGATGCCTACTCCATCAAGAATCTCTGGGATAGAAGAGTTGTAAATCGAGTCCATGCTAAGTATCTGAAGCAATGGATCAATGAAAAAAAATTAAAAGAGTTCCCAAAGGACTGATGAACCATTAATTTGGTCATGTCCTGATAATTAGGTCAAGTCCAAAAAAAGGACTTGAACCAATCTAGATAGTTAAGTCTGAAAAAAGTAGCGCTGAACCATAGAAAACTGGCAGGTTTAAGTACTTAGGACCCATTTTGGAAAAAAATAAAAAAATGGACTGCTGAACATAAACAAGGTCAAGTCCCATGGAAAAAAAGAAGAAAAATAAAAATTAATACAAAATATTGGAAAAAAATATTATAAACTGCATAGAAAAAATTAATAATTTTTATAATTTTTTACTTTTATAATTATCCTCAATATGGGGATGATTCTGCCTATGTCACATCTTGGGGAGGGAGGATGAATCACGGTAGGAATGAACATCCTGTCAAAATTAATGTGAGATTGGATATTAGCGAGGGCTAGACCTATACAAAACCACATTCTTTGAGCAGATGCAGAGCCCTGCGAGAAAGTTACTAGGGGAAGAGAAATTAAAATGTCAGAAGAAACCAATTGTGAAACTCTGGAGCAGGGAGGAAAGCAACAGTATAAGAAGAGGCAGTCAGCAAATAACCCTGAGCTATCCCAATATGGTACTGGTGCTGGAAGATTAGTCTTAATCGCTTGATGATGGTCTTCATCAAGAACACCGGATATATGGGCCAGCAGCAAAGAAGGGATGCTTGACGGGGGTTGCTAAATTATGCCCCCTACTAAAGCCATCAGTGAAAGATACCGATGGGATGTTCCAGTGAAGAGATAGTTGTGCAGGGAGCGAATGGCATCCTGCAAGCAATGACTATGGGCTTCTTGGAAGCTGAAGCTGAAGGAATGGTGAAACCTGGGAGAGGCTGGAAGCTTTGTGGACCAACCTCGAAGAACTTGGCTGAAAACGTGAAGAGCATAAGTGGCAGTATCCCAATCTAGGATGTTCTCAAGATCAAAGGGATTTAGTGCTAGGTACAAAGTATCAGTGACTTGGGCACGGAGTTCAGCGTAGGGGAGTTCAAAATGAATACTGTTACTGATGGTGAGCTTAGTATCCAGGACATCTAGTTTGTAGTATTGTCTGAGCTGGAAGAGGAACTTAGGAAGCAGGTCCAACCTGGAAAGAAAAGAGAGATCAAGGGCGAAAAGGCATAATCTCTGGAGCATCCATGATGATGGTCGGTGCATCTGAAAAAGGAGCCAAATCCAGGTGAGTTTTTATATTTAACTCTGGAATTCATGACAGAGGATGAATCGGCTGAGAGTTGTTTGAAATGATTGCAAGCCTGGTTTCAGAGAGATTGGTTACCATTTCCAGTAATTTGATAGAAGGAATAGCCGCTGGCGCCAGACTAGGCGTATGAGTCCTGGAAGGACCGTAGAAGAGGTTCCATCACGCATCTTGACTCATCTGCTGGAAGATCTAAAGGTCTTGATTCAACAAACTATTTAGAAGCTGCTGATATCATGACTCAGAATTTGACATATGAGCTGGATGAGAGGAGGATGTCAGACTTATATGGAAGTTGACATTATTCACTCTACAATTCATTAAGCTCCAATTTCGGAGAAATTAATCTCAAAATTAATGGGATAAGCTCTTCAAGAGAATAATTAGGAATTACTTGAGCCATGAGGTATGAGAGAAATAATAAGGGTGAATAAAAATAAGTATTCTTAATTGAGCCACAAAACAAACACTGACGGCAAGAATCTCCTGTCTAGGATGAGGAGAAAATCAGGAAATCAAGGACACTGGACCAATAATCATGAATAAGACAGCAGGTCATATGCCCTGATGGGGGAAAACTAGATCCTGGGACTAATATTGTCACAAGTAAATCAATCAGCCTGGCATGACAGTAGATAGCGGGGACCGCGCTCTGAGTAGGCAGTAGCGAGGAGAAAGAGGAAGAGTGCCACATGCCAAAGGTTGACCCAAGCAGCATTGAGTATTGATGATCGTACTCTGCTTGAGCAAATGAAGTATTTGACCAAGTTTCCAAAGAGGTGTCCTCAGGCCCAGTCCTTTTCTCACTGGAAATTTAGGCAAGAGGGGGGATGTGTTGGGATTTTTGCCCATATTCCCAGCCTGCTAGACTACCAGGAATCGCTAGGGGATAATTCCTTAAGACAAAGTGAATTGGAAATCAGTTAGCCCAAGTTTCAGAGTAACTACATTTAAGGGATTTTGGGATATTCACCTGGTCATATTCATCAACGATCAATCTGGACAAATAATTAAAATCTCGTCGGGCAGAGTTGCCAATGAAATAGGGGCATCTGATAGTGTTAACTATCAGGTGTACCAATTGGGATCAGTCAGGTTTCATCACTGACTAATTGGGAATGAATAGCAAGTTGCAAGGCAAATGATGCTGCCTGCAACTATCGAATTGATCAGTTGGTGCGTGACCTGCCTTAATGGGTAATAAGTCTTATTACCTAAGCAGGTCGCTAGCCAAATATGGTTGGTTCACTTGGATTGAGAGTAAAACATTAGGGACACGTTTTATGACTCTTTCTGTTTAGGTCTCAAGGAAGTCCAACGATGGAATCATAGCCAGGATAAAAAAGACCATCGCTGCTGAGACAAGGATGGGTGATTCAATGGCAACGGCTGCTGTTTCATTGAAGAGGTGTCAACCTAGGGTTAGATGACCAAATCACCACTATAAATTACCAAGAATTCACTCCTAATAAAAAACCAGAGTTTAGAACAGAGTTATATAGTTATATATTTTTCATCCGGTATATAGTTTAAGTAGCAAACTATTATCAGCTTTCAATTGTGCTATTCTTCTCAAGGATATTATTGATGTGTGCAATAATTGAGAGACACTTAGTGAAAAGAGTAAAGATCTGAGCGGGGATTTAGAGAAGAAGGAGACACAATTGGGGATTGCTGCTGAATGTGTGTTGGACAAAAGAGACTATCACCAGGGAATTTCAGAAAAGATCAGGTTGGACAGAATGGGTGAACGAATCCCTAAATCATGACATCTCAAGCATCTTAATCAGGAATACTGGCTGAGCGTTGGGCTGAGATATAAGCATTCACACTCAACTACGGATAATAGTCATCATACTATTATCAACTGATAATCTAATATACTATACAACGCAGACGAAGTACACAAGACTACGAACCTGTGCAGTAAAAAGATTAGTAGGGTTGTTTTCCAATAATAACTTAATAAAGTAAATTTTTACTGATGGTAACTAAACTGCAGTCATCAGATTTAAAACAATTCAATAAGCTATTGGTGTGCAATTGAGATGATTAACAATGCACATAAAAGTGAGAATTTACAAATCACATGAAGAGAGCTCTTTTTATAGTATGATAGAATCACAAAAGTCATGAATGGCATTAACTCAATTATGTCACCACACCCTTGTAAGATGGAGGTAATGATATGAATTAGAGGTGGCAGAAATGGTTGTAACAGGAGCATCAGGAAAAGGCGTGAAAAGCACATGAGTAGGCACAGGCGCACAAGCTTTAACATGGGTTTGACAGGCACAATGAATATAATCGTTGCTGCTTCATGAGTGGCAGGTGAGTCATGGAATTAAAGTTCAGGCGTACAAGAACAGCGAGGGGAAGGCACAACGGGTTCTCTAGAATAAAATTGTGGATGAACGTGAGGCAAAAAGAAAAGGGTGTGATAAGGATTCTGAAGAAATGTTAGAAAGGTACATCGGTGCTATTAATGGCAGGTATGGTAGAGGGAAACACGTATGAACACCATGGAGGCATGAGGAACTTTGGAAGGGTACTCAATAGGGAGGCAAAATATTTGATCTTAGTATGATGTAATGATCTGAAGCCCACTAATTTGTTCAAGACTCTCAAGCTCACTCTAGCCAAACTAAATAAAAAACTAAAGTCTAAAAAAGGAGTTATTTCATGAGAGATTATGAGATTAAAATTGACCACCTTATCCAACCCATTAAATGATTAATGAATTTGACGATTAGTTATAATTTTATAGTCTCAGCAATGGTCGCCAATTTAAGAGATTATCGTCAGAAACACCCCAATGATAATGCGCATAAATTCAATGAGGGAATAACACCTGATAGTCAAATTATTGCAGTAAATCACATAATATCTTGACAGAGGTCAACGACGATGAAATTGGACAGGAATCATCCCTGATAATATTAAGCACAAATTCGATGAGGGACCAACATCTGATAGTCAAATTTTGGGGATTTGTTCAGAGCAGAACAGATGGGGAGTTGCTGAAATCTACCTAAACGTTTTAACGCCAGAGGTAAAGGGTAGGATCATCATCAGCAAAACATTAATTTTGAGTTTCTAACAAAATTGTTTGGTTGCCAAACAAGCCGAGGATTAGACTGCCTAGTAACTCAAGTCAACGATACCCAAAGAGATTTGGTGCCTAACACTTGAGGTTAAAACCAACATAGGAGCGCATACAATTCCCAGCAGACATCTGAAAAGTTGTGTGCCAATTTTAACTATAAAAACCCTCAAATAATCATTAAGAAAATAAAATAAAACTTGCTGATAACTAGTTTTTTACATTGGTTGTGTAAGGAGAGTGTCTGTAACACTCCTGTGTCCAGCGTGGTGGTGCACGGTGCACAATGCCAAAGCAAGGAAACTAGCCGTAAGTACCAAAGCTACTTGATAATAGCAGAGAGTGCTGGAGCAATAGTAACTAAAGCAAAGAAGTGCGATAAATAACCAACCAGAAATGATGCGGTGCACAATGAGAGAAGGGGTACACGCCCTAGGTTTGAGGGTACGTGGGCAAACCAATGGTGAACTAGGTGATAATCTAATTGTATTAAAAATGGAATGGTTAATGTGGCATGAGACCTTGATAGGAGAGTGTCTATAACTCTCCAGTTCCCAGCGTGGCAGTGCTCGGTGCACAGGACCAATGCCAGGGAACTAGCCATTAGTGCCAGAGAGATTAAAGCCCAGCAGAGGGTGCTGTAGCAATAACCGCTGAGGCATAAAATTGCAAATTTTATAATAAAGCCCCATATAAGGGCGACGCGGTGCACATATCAGATGGGGTTAGGTGGCCCAGGTTGGAGGAATCCTGGGTGGACAAAAGGTGCATGAGGGGAGAGCAGAATGGTACTTGCAACGGCAAGTGTAACAGAATGCGAAACATCCTCAAAGAGGTTCATGCACAGGAGCATTCTGAATATCATAGAATAAAAATGACTTTAAAATGGGGTATAGGTTTATTTGGGAAGTCAACCAACAAGGAACTGTTTATTTGGATAACGTATTTAAACTTGACTGGGGAAATAGGGTTAATGCCGCAGTGGGCCCAAGCACTGACTCACCAATAAGGCGATACTGCCATCCAAGTTAATTAATAGGCCAAAAATGACTTCACTCAAGTGATCAATTGAAGTTGGATTCAACCCGAGTGTGTTATTTTGAAAATAGAATGGGTTTCAAAACCCCGCTCCTCAACTAACCAAATTGAACCATCCACGTTCATTAAGTAAATCGTTTGTTTTAACGCCTGGCTTGACGTCAAGGGCTGGGCACTCAGCACCCCACTAGGACCAACCTGGGCATATTTTTCCCTTACCCAGCGCTGGTCTAAGGTGTGCTTCAGGTCTGAGAGGCCCTGGAGCTTCACCTTTTGGGCCTCCAAGCTCCCAGCCTTATCTTTAGGGTTGGTCCCCACTATTATGTCATACTCACATGACAGACCTCCTCAAAGGGGTCCGCGCACAGGATAGTCCAAAGTAACATTTAATAAAATGGTAATATGGGGTAAATTTATTGGGAAAAGTCGACCAACAAGGAGTGTTGGTCACAAAAGCATAAATAAAACAAGTCAGGGTAATTATGGGTCTGTGGAAGTGGGCCCAAGCCTTAACGCTTCAATAGGCAAATGCTCCCATACAATTTAGTCAAATACACCAAAACTGCCTTCACTCAAGTGATCGATTGAAGCTGTATACTACCCAAACTGTTAATTTTGTAACTTGAATGGGTTTTTAAAACCCCATTCGCCAATTAACATAATCGAACCATCTTTGTTTCTTATGTAGATCATCCGTTTTAATGCCTGGGCCAACACAAGGGGCTGGCCATTTTGCACCTCATTAATACCAACCTGAGCATATTGGCTTGTATTCAGCGTTGGTCTAACGTGTGCTTAAGGTCAGGAAGAGCCTGAAGTATCACTTTCTGGACCTCCTGTCGCTAAGCCTTATCCTTGGCGTTGGTTCCCACTATTATTTCATTCAACCATGACATTACTCTCTCCTCCTTCTTGGGCTCCACCCCCCTCCAGGGGCGTTTGCTAAGAAGAAGTTCTTATGGGCGGGTGACAACTTCATAGCGTTGACTGCTGGCTTGAACTTTGATCCCGCAGCCTCAGAAATTGATCATGGAATAATTTTATCAGGTCTTGGGCATGTACACAGTCACGTGCTGGCAACCAACTGTTCTCAGCCGCGTCAAACCCCTTCCAAAATACCAGGTACTTAAGACATCTTTTAACATGGTGGGAGGCTACTATTTCCTCCACCTTCTACCTGGCGCCCCATCCACGAGATACGCCTCAGGAGTCGCAGATAAGGGCCCTCAAACAATGTCAATTTGCTCTCATGAAATATGGAGAAGATCTAGAATGTGAAGGGAAGATCCATCTGGTAAGAGGCATAAATCACCTTTCTCACAATACGGTAAGGATTAATCCTCTTTGGACCCAGCTTTTTGCATGGCTGCTTGATAGGGATGTTATGAGCATCAAGCATCCCAAGATCCCCTTCCTTGTACACTAGAACCACTTGGCGCTTACCATCAGCGTTCTCCTTATAAACTAGCATAGCCGTCTCCAAGCTTGTGGAAACCCCTTGGTTGACCTTTTTGATGGTCTTAGCAAAGTCCACCACCGCTTCAACCTTAGACCCACAGCTGGGCTCCATGTTGAAGGAGGGGTTAAAGCCATGGTTGGCGAAAAAGGGGGTTTAACTGATTGAAGAGTGCAAAGTATTGTTGTAGCTAATTTGGGCCATGGGAAGGTGAGAGACTCAATCTGAATGATCTGCAGCATTATAACTCCACAGAAACTGTTCCAAGCACTGGTTCAATCATTCAGTCGGCCCATCTGATTGGGGGTGATAGGCAGTTGAACAGCAGGGGCAAATCTGAAGAGTCTTACACAACTCTTCCCAAAAGATGGAAGTGAACTGGGGTCTCCAGTCACTAAAAACTTTTTGAGGAACCCCATGAAGCGCAAACACATGTGTGACGAAAAGCCTGTTTATCTCAGCGGCGGTTATTGTAGTTCTGCAAGGAATAAAATGGGCAAACTTCGTAAAGCGGTCCACCACTACCATGATGGCATCATAACCATCAGAAACGGGTAATTCCACAAGGAAATCCACCGATAGGGAGGTCCAAGGCTCTTCCGCCTTTTGTACTGGTACCAACAAGCCCACTAACGGTTGATGATTGGGTTTCATTTGATTGCAAATCAGGCACTCTTTAAAATACCGTCTTACCTGAGCAGGCAAGCCCTTCCAATTGTAGGTGCGACGTATCATCTCCAAAGTCTTTGCTTTCCCAGGATTACCAATGGTGATTCCATCATGATGGTCCAGGATGATTTCCAGGCGCAGCGGTCCAGCAGGTACCCATAGGCGCCCCTGAAACCACACCATCTCATCCTTCACGTGATATCCCCTGGATAAGACCTCCTAATTCA